>JAQBSW010004391.1:0-69912 GCA_029291075.1 Eudiplozoon nipponicum | reverse complement strand
GGTTCCACTATACAGGCTATTTAGGTAATACAAAGATCAGAGAAATAACAAATAATATTGGTCTCATAGGACAACATTTGTGTGTTTTGGTAGTCCGTACGTCGTTAGTGCAGTTAATACAAATTTTCTGAGTTTCTGTGCGACGGCCTTATCAATTAAACCAGCATAATTTAATATTCTATTGATATTTATTACCCTAAGCTCAAATTTTTTTATTTGATCTGTTTACCATCCAGACTCAAGCGTTTTCTTTTATCACACAACATGTTCTCCATACTTTGTATTTATTCTGATTTGTCGATTATAACAAAATCTTTACTCTTATCAACACGTAGCGTATTTACATCGGCATCTGAGCTGATCTTTTTAAGCGCATTCGAATGTTTTTCATTAATGCATACTGTTCTGCATATTTAAACGATTTTAAATGTGTATTCCGATTAATTAAATTAGCCTTAAACTAATTTATCTTCTGAGTACTTTTTGGTTAAAAGTCGGCTGTTTTTATAAATAGCAATTCACATACTGCCTCAAAATCAATAACGCTTTTATCTTAAGGATGAATTCTATAATTACGGCCCATCGATACTGCCTCTGTTGTTAACTGATTTATTTGTATTTGTGATAAGTTAAGTGGGCGTTTATCAATTTCAATCATTTTCAACTAACCTAGAAGTCCTGATTTGATATATTTTTCTAATTTATTAAATATTCTGGTTTTTGTGTACTTCAAAATAGCCGGTAAAATTCAAAAATTGTTTTACTGCTAAAAGACTTGTACTATTCAAATACACTAGATGCACACCCGATTTTTATCCGTAAAATCGATTTATTTTCTTTTAACTGGTTAATTCTGGTACATACAAACCTATTCGGATTTTGCGATTAACTTTTGGTTTAGACTTGTACAAACTGTTTACCAAATCTCCTGGGAACATTAACTACTTAATACGTTGTCACAGTAACGTTCTTTGCGCTCTGTATTTTGATGCCACTAATTTATATAGTCTCTAGAACGATTCGTTTGGAATGCGAGCTTTTGCAAAATTCCTTATGGCCTTTCCATGTGCAAAGGTAAAAGAAAATTTGATCGGCTGAAAGAACTCTTTCTTTCTCATTTTTGCACATCGATAGGGTAGGAAGCTCGCATTTCAAAAGCATGTTTAAAATTGAAATGGCAGGAATTGATTATATGTATTTTCGGTGTAAACTAAATATTAAATTGAATTGTAAATTCAATTCAACGGCATCTTGGTTTCTTTAAACGTCAGCTTTATGTAATAATTTATACGGATCTGCCAATCGGCAGTATTTTAAAATTCAATTCGGAGGACTTGAGACTGGCACTAATTCCATGCTTTTATAAGTGGCACAACATTGCAAAGAAGCGTCTGTTACACGTACTGATGCGTTCTGATTTTCTTTGGTCATTATTAGAGCATGGCAAAAAGCTGACTTCCAGTATTATAACATTCACAGTTTGTGTATTTTATTGGTAGAGTGCAAGCTGTAAAATATGTCTTTCAAGATATTCGTAATGTCTTATTTCCATAGCTGTAGTAAGATGCGAATGGGATTTGGATTTCTATTTGTACTATGTGTTCTCTTTCCTGATGATCGTAGTCATATAAACTTCCGGAATGACATTCAGTGGGTCATAGCTTGTCGTATAGGCAATGACAGCTTCAACCTTGCTCGAACAGTAGAGATGCAGCCATCTCATCTTACATGAAACTTCGAGTTCGGTTTAATGTGTAATTAAATTTTTGTGTTAAACGGGTAGTAACTAAATAAGAGGACGCGTGTCGGACGTGAAGGGCAAGTTGTGGTTGCTGAAGGAATCTTTAAGACTCTGGCGGCTTCAATTAAATACTCCGAGCAGATGTTGCTGGTCAGCTTATGTAGCAAATCACCCAAGATATGGTAGCTCAGAATCAAATTGATTCATCTAAACCTGAAGTGGGCGGCCCAGTTTCTTACAGTTCACGCAAAACTTTGAATATTGTTCATTGATGGGTGACTGTGTTATCGTCTAATAACAAACATTTTTTTATACACAAGTAATGCTTAGTTGTTGTTATATACTCCTGGCTACATGTATGTTTTAAACGTGGCATACATAGAAATTGGAGATTATACCGTGTTTAGCATGAACATATAAGTTTCGTGTCTATGGTTCACCAATCCTTAAGCGCTGGTATTTCGCCCAGACTCAATATAGGTTCGCTCAAGCGATATTGGGCATTCGCACTTTGCTGATTGCATGTGGAATATAATTTAATTCAAATTTTGGGCCGTAAATTCACTAAGTTTCCATTATTGAATATTTATTTAAATGTCAGCTTTATTGACCGTATATTTTGGAGCCGTTTTGTTTGTTCATAGACAAGTGATATTTTAATCACTCTTTTTTGGTATAAAATTCTATGTATGCATTTTAAAATGTAGTATATAAAATGACTGATCTGATTGAAATCTACTGGAACAATGAAAGCTGCGTTAGTCCAAACGCAAATGGCTGATCTGTGTGGCAGAGTTAATATTCATTTTATATGTGCATACAAAATGAGCTGATTATGAAGCACTGACAGCTCCATAAAGCCCTGAGCCACATGAACAAACATACCTGAGTTCATTGTACTGATCGATGACCAGCAAAGACGTCTAGAAGTCATCAATGTACATATTGAGATATTTACAATTTAGAGTAGGAGATATAAAGCTTTTAGTCTTTAAAATATATTCTACAGCTTGTTTATTTTTGCTCTGCTACGGAGTAGAGGCATCGCCAAAAATTATTTAGGCAACATAAATGCTTCCGTTTGTATAAGAGACGACATTTATTGTCAGCTAGTTTCATGGTAGGTATGATTAGTTCAAACCGTTCTTCAGGTACAAAATTTATTTTCTTTATGACCGATCAATCAACATGAGTGTTTATGTTATGCACCCATATGTGTAGACATCATTTATACGCCAAAATCGTGTCATTAAGGAAGAATTAGTTTCTTTAAATCAAGTTTGCGAGCTAGAAGTAAGCGCCAATCCCATTGTATTTAACCAGTCGTCGAACCACATAACAAAACTACCGCCAGCCGCAACACACTGACGCGTTTCGACCTTCCTTGATCATCATCAGAGTACGACGGCAAACTGACTATCGATGATCAATAGGATTGGTGCTTACTTCAAGCTCGCAAACTTGATTTAAAGAATTGTTACCACCACCCGCGCAATCAATTATTGTTAAATTGTATTGCCTATATATGTCTATGTGGCGAAAGCTGCAAACAGTTAATGTTCGTGACTGCATTGAAATTGTGCAGCCAACATTTCCAGTCAAGTTCAATGTATGCGAGACTGCTAGAGGTGAGAGCCGCATATCTACATTTGACTTCCGTGTATATTCACTGCGGTTTGATCCTCGATAGTTAGTTTGCCGTCGTACTCTGATGATGATCAAGGAAGGTCGAAACGCGTCAGTGCGTTGCGACTGGCGGTAGTTTTGTTATGTTGTTCGACGAATGGTTAAATACAATGGGATTGGTGCTTACTTCAAGCTCGCAAACTTGATTTAAAGAATTGTTACCACCACCCGCGCAAACAATTATTGTTGAAGAATTAGTTTGTAATCTGAACTAGTTTCCATGGTTTACATTATAGATAGTGGTCTGGCTATGTATAATGATTCATTAATGTACATCTCATTTTTAACGAAAAAAAACAAACACGCAAATCTGTATAAATGATCTATAGCAAAATGTTTGGTTTTGATGCCGGGTATATTCCAGATAGTCGAATCAGCCGTTGCGGCATGCTTTAGCGGGTCAAATAGCGAAATTGCAATCTTATTTATGTTATAAATAGTTTTAAAAATTGAGAACACTTATCAGTTTGTTAGTGACTAAGCTAGAAGAAGATTGATTGCGAATGGTCATATTTTACAAGATGAGTGATCATTTATGACTTGTGCTTTCATTCAAATCTATTAAGCATTTACTAATTTATCTCACTAAACAGAATGGGGTGTACACTTTTATTTAGACTTAATTCATGATAGTCGAGAGCACTGAAGGTTGGAGGCGCACTTCAGCTTTTCAAAGTATTTAGCTATTTTATTCCCATTAGTCAATTTATCGTCGTGGTTGATAACGACCAAAGACAATGAAAACGCGGTAGTACGTGTAACTGGCGATGTTATTTCTTGGTTATATAAATGAAAAATAAGTTTGGTATCTATTTGAACTGTCAAATTTAATTAAATGATTTTATTTCATCGCTCACAAAAAAATAATATTTGCTTAAACAAGTTTGGTATAGTCAATCTTATTTTAAAAACTATGTTTATCTTTTCATTTTGTGTTTAGACGACAGTACCATCGAGCCTTGGTGGGGTGAACTGACTATTGATGGTGTAAGACCGATCTCCACGGTGATAGATTGGTCCCCGGGTGATCCAGAATTTCAGTCCGTGGTAATGGGTGCCAGTATTACGCAGACTTCCTGGCTTCAGCCCCTTTTGTCAATGTTACCTCCGACTGGTCATGACAGTTTCAATAATAGTAAATATGAAGGGTCTGCGAAAGATTATTCAAATGTTGGTATTGTGGATGATTTGAGAACAGTTTCTAATGTGAATGGTATTGATGTAGCTCGAGATGCGAACGGACTAACAAATGTAAATGTAACTAGTATTTTTCGACAACTTCAACGAAGGGCCACTCAAGTTGGTGAACATGCTTCGATAGATATACGCAGCGGATTAGTTGGTAAGTTTGCTTGCATATTCCATCTCCTGCTTTAGATGGTTTTCGTTTCCTAGTTAATATTATTTCCGTTTTGTAGAATTAGTTTTTAGTTGTCCCTATGTAACTTTTTTCATTAATTGTATAGATCAATGCAATAAATTAAACCGTTTATCCTTCGTTTGATGCACCTGAATCGGTCTTAGTACTTTCGTGAAGAATATCTTTATATTGTACTTGATCCGCGTTAGTCATTTTTTCCGTTATGCCTTAAGGGTGAGCATAGAATTTCGTTATGCGTCAGCACTTGTACCGTCCTATTATTCCACATTCTTAGACCAAATATATAGTGGTTAAAGGGCGTAATACCGGCTCCTACTGATGAGTCGCCAGTAAGCACGAAACGAATGTGCATGAGATTATACTTTCCGTTCATGCTGCCTTTGGTTTATCCTTCTGGTCACAACTGAACTAATTTGTTACTAGGTTCGCAAAACCTAATACATACTTGCATATATATTAGTTCTTCGCAACAAACAGTATTTAAGTGTAATATATTGAATTGAATGATGTCATGCTTACCGCGAAATGTGATAACTGATATCGATCAAGGCCAGAGTGTATGGATTTACTGGAGTAACAGGTGTTCAGAAATTGTTGTAATTCTCAATTTCGGTGAACTATAGCATAAATTGAAATCCATCAGGTTGGTATCATGTACCGACTCGGAAACCATAGTGTTAGTACCATGTACCTCTTCGGTACAATAATGTTGGTATCGGTTACTAATACAATAGCCATAGTGTTAGTATCCTTTACAGACTCGGTATATATATTATATAGTGTGAGTTAGCGTTGAAGTCGCATTGTCGTTGACTTTAGATGATGTTAGCTTCACTATTGCAGGTTTACACATTCGTCTAGGAGATTGTACCGTCCTATTATTCCACATTCTTCTGACCAAATATATAGTGGTTAAAGGGCGTAATACCGGCTCCTACTGATGAGTCGCCAGTAAGCACGAAACGAATGTGCATGAGATTATACTTTCCGTTCATGCTGCCTTTGGTTTATCCTTCTGGTCACAACTGAACTAATTTGTTACTAGGTTCGCAAAACCTAATACATACTTGCATATATATTAGCTCTTCGCAACAAACAGTATTTAACTGTAATATATTGAATTGAATGATGTCATGCTTACCGCGAAATGTGATAACTGATATCGATCAAGGCCAGAGTGTATGGATTTACTGGAGTAACAGGTGTTCAGAAATTGTTGTAATTCTCAATTTCGGTGGACTATAGCATAAATTGATATCCATCAGGTTGGTACCATGTACCGACTCGGTAACCATAGTGTTAGTACCATGTACCTTTTCGGTACAATAATGTTGGTATCGGTTACTAATACAATAGCCATAGTGTTAGTATCCTTTACAGACTCGGTATATATATTATATAGTGTGAGTTAGCGTTGAAGTCGCATTGTCGTAGACTTTAGATGATGTTAGCTTCACTATTGCAGGTTTACACATTCGTCTAGGAGATTGTACCGTCCTATTATTCCACATTCTTCTACCAAGTATATAGTGGTTAAAGGGCGTAATACCGGCTCCTACTGATGAGTCGCCAGTAAGCACGAAACGAATGTGCATGAGATTATACTTTCCGTTCATGCTGCCTTTGGTTTATCCTTCTAATCACAACTGAACTAATTTGTTACTAGGTTCGCAACACCTAATACATACTTGCATATATATTAGCTCTTCGCAACAAACAGTATTTAGCACTTGTGACTGTCGGTAGTTTTGCTAGCTTGTGAAAATGGGTTTTTTTGTTTATCTCAGGTGGGTAGACTTTATCGAACTGATTAAGGACTGATTGATTACAATAAACAGTAATGAAATGGTAACAAATGCACATATTCCGACGTTCACACACACGCACACTCTATGACAATTGTGTTTGCTCATGCGTATGTACGTTTTTATGTATGTTTCCGATTTTCAGTTTCATAATTTAAAGTTACAGTGATACTTAATCCTTCATTTCCTTTCTAACTGTACTATATAAAGAATTTAATATTTCAGTTAATATAAGTTATGCTTGTTTTTTGTGCTGTACAAGCATCATTTTATGATAAAGTTAGGATTCCAAATGCCAATTACGTAGACAACTGGCAGTATATTGACTTCTATGTGAATGGTTAAATAAGATGTGTCCGGTGTTTATCTCAAGTTTTCAAACTACATTTAAGGAATATCAAATATTGCTCAAGATTTACATTACTGATACAAAAATGATTAAACTAGACAATACACTTGATAACAATCTATTATGCGTCTGATGGTGAGAATTCTGTACCGACTGCTATGATGATAGGAGCATTAAGCAATTACACCCTGACTTGTCACTGACAACGTTTAATTTTTTAGAGGATCCTTAATATCTGCCAAAATCGGCGTGGAAGGCAATTGGCCTCAAGGATCAGCCTCGACAGTTTAAACAACTTCCAGGCAGCGTAAGTTGGACACCATCTAAAACGGTGAGAACGTTTAATGACTGATGATGCGGAACCAAGTGTCCAAATGTCTACAATAATATGCATGCAAACTCTTAACAGCCATGTTTACCAAAATAATGATTATAGATAGCCATTGCTTATAGGACACGATTTTCCAAGTATTCCAGCTTGAAAGACAATACTCTACTGGATCACAGTCTTATCCTGACATATTTTGCTCGCACTAACACTATTCAACAATTTGGAAAGATTAACTTATATCTACCGATCGCAAACTTGATTAAAAAATTGCTACCACCACTTGCGTAATCACTAATTTTTTATAATTACTTAACTCATATGCATGTAACGAAAGCAATTGTCCAGCCGGAATTTGAAATCAAGCACAGTGTATGCGAAACTACTGGAGGTGAGAGCTACATCTCTGACTTTCAATATCTAATGTATGAGTTGCAGTTTGATTTTCGTAATTTATTTTATTTTCGTTTTCTGACTACGAGCTTGGATGAGAAAAGCGCTTCAGTAAATGTGAAAGAAGGTAGTTTTCTATGGTGATTGGTGTATGAAGCAGAGTTAGTGCTTGCCTAAAGTTTACAAACGTGAAGCCAAATATTTAAAAGCGTGTCAATAACTATCGTTCCAGTGGCTTATTTTTAGAGAAAATTCTGACATCATTGCCGACGACGTTTCAATGATGGACAAAACCGCGATCTATTCGATGGATTGCTCTATAGAATAAACATTATTTTAAAAATGAATCATGTGAACAACGGCTGTATTCATTCGGTTGGCTATACTAGAGCATAGCCAAAGACATTGTCTGATTTAAAGGAATCGCATTCATCAAGATATCGTGTATGTGCAGTTAATCAAACAAATTTTATTCGTTATCGAGTTTTTGTGCGATTTATGCATGTATTTAATACCGAACGATTTAAAAACTTGTAAAATTATAGTGATTGTTTTTAAGACAATATCAGTAATTAAACTAACATTGGTTGCGCGGGCGATGATAACAATTATTATAATCAAGATTGCGATCTTGATATAAGCACCTGACCCATTAATTACTTACATATTGTCAGTATAAACTAAGAATTGTATAGTGTAGAAAAGGCAATTCATCCAGTAGACCGGTTTCGTCCTTATTGGGAACTCATCATGTACTGGCCAGAATTTGCCGCGGACAGGGCTCGAACCTGGGCACGTCTGCTTCGGAATCTGGTGCTCTAACCACTGAGCCATCCTGCCGCACACTACACTGCACACAATTTTCAGTTATATACTAACTAATGTAACTTGGTTAGTCTATTTTTCCTTTAGGTGGAGCTCATATGACATCCATTTAGACCCAAAGTTCCAACTAACCATCCCAAATCTGTCATTACTGAACAGACACCACACTACATGGGGAAGTGGCATTGAAATGAACATTTATATAATTAAACGAACATTGGTTGCGCAGGCGGTGATAACAATTATTATAATCAAGTTTGCGATCTAAATATCAGGAAGTACGTGATGAGCTCCTAATAATGATGTATTGCCTTTTCTACACTATACAATTCTTAGTTTTTACTGACATAAGTAATTAATGGGTCAGGTGCTTATATCAAGACCGCAACCTTGATTATAATAACATCAGTAATTGGTTGTTGAATTTTGCTTACTGTGAAATATGATCCTTTAATTGTGCAATATTCTTTTGCTTTGCTTAAGGTTGTGTACTGGATGTTCGCATCAATCGAATAAAGCCTCCAAGTCAGACAAATCTGTCACCTGCACAATCTGCTGCACTTCGACTCACGCTCGCTGAAGAAGCACGAAAAGCTATCGGTAAGTATCTAACTATTTCCTCGCAAAGTCAATAAATTACTTCAGTTTACTATCGATTTAGTAGATTTCCACCTTAATTGTAATTTACGTGAATATATACAAATATAAATACACGAGTACATGCGCGCGCATACATGAATACACATATATAACGTATATACACACAAACCCAAATACATATACAAATACATACATACATACAGATATTCATACATACATACATACATACATACATACATACATACACACATACATACATACATACATACATACATACATACATACATACATACATACATACATACATACATACATACATACATACATACATACATACATACATACATACATACATACATACATACATACATACATACATACATACATACATACATACATACATACATACATACATACATACATACATACATACATACATACATACATACATACATACATACATACATACATACATACATACATACATACATACATACATACATACATACATACATACATACATACATACATACATACATACATACATACATACATACTTACATACATACATACATACATACTACATACATACATACATACATACATACATACATACATACATACATACATACATACATACATACATACATACATACATACATACATACATACATACATACATACATACATACATACATACATACATACATACATACATACATACATACATACATACATACATACATACATACATACATACATACATACATACATACATATACACATGCATTCATCCATCTAAGGATAAATAAGCAGAGATTAATGTCTCCAACCCTGGGATAAAATGATGCAAATATTAAAACTATACGTTGGAACATTTGATGATCAAAAGGCAACTGGAAATCGACTGTGTTTTCACTTAGAGCCTTACTCACTATTGTTTCTGCCCCCACCATGTGCTTTGCATGGAAAATTTTGCGAACGGGTAGTCAATATTTATTAACATCTATTGTTTTCCTTCTTGACAAGAATATTATGCATCACTTTACCACTAGAATAAGTTCAGTTAACTAAAAGATGTATTTGTTGTCTCAGTGCTGTCCTTTTTGTTTCGGATTTGACCGCATTTTGCTTGTGCGGGACAATTGGTAGCACTCATAGGTCGGTAAAATCTTGAACTTCCTTCATATTCAGATGATGTAATTTTTGGCCTCAATTGATGGGTTCTCACTTGTCCCTTCTTCTTTAAGCCTTCAATTAGCTGATTGTCTGAAAATGACGTTGGATCAAGATTTTCCATTGTTCAGTTAACGTTTGCAGGACAATGGTCGTCAATACTGATACTAATATGACTGCAAGTTTTATTTTCGGCTTTCTTTGCTTGCACACAGCATACTTAATGAATAAATGCATACCTGAAATGGTTCCTCATTAACATGAAAGCAAAGAAGTTTTATATCCTATTGGTATTAAAGCGAGAAGTATATTTTAGAACCGTAGAAATGGAAATGTCAAATACGTACTGGTCCTATTTAGAGAATTATTTGTTTTTTATGTGTTAAAAATTGAACAATGCTCTCTGACATTTTTGGGCGGAAATCGTGACTTCTCTTTTGAATATGTTTGTCTTGAATTCTTTAAGATTAGTTTTGTTTTAGATTATTTAAATTTTAATATAATTGTTGGGCTTGCATTTTTTTAACACAACATTTGTATCAATTTGTGTTGCACTGTTCAATGATAATGGACTTTAACATGCATTGCTTCGAAGAGTATCACTGTCAATAGCCGTTGAAATCAATGTCATTGGAAACTTTATGGTGTTAGAAACCGATAAAACTCCATAAAGGCTTTTTAAATGTTAGTTACTTTCTTTTTGGTACTTATGAAACACCTAAAAGAATTAATTCATATAATTGCTCATAGCACCAATTCCATGTGCAAATATGAAAATCAATTTTGTCAGATACATGCAAAACGTATTTCTCATCATAAAAGTAAAAGCAGCGTTAACAGACATAATTAACTCAGATGAACTACTCATGTTAGACAAGGCAATGACTTTGTCCTAATCAGCAATCAAAGGAAAACAGTTGCAAGCGTCAATCTCAAGTGTTGCGCAACAATATGTACGCGTAAGGTATGGATCAATTTATGAAGTCAATATTTTGCGGTGTGTCAGCATTCAGGTTCTCAATGCCGCGTTTTGCGTACGCGGGTAATAGCTGTACACGGGCAGTTACACAAAGATCCGATTTTTCACAATTTCCAATTTTGTTTTGTCTTTGATCGGGTTGACTTGTTCTTACTTCAACTGGAAATGCGGTTCTATCACATCTTTGTTTACTGGCGACGTTTCGGTGCCTACTTTCCAGCACCATCCTCAGGCAACACAACACTGATCACAATAGCAGATTTAAGCAAATGTGGTAACCTCGTTCCAAAACCATTCTATTTATATATATTTGACTCAACACTATTTTAATCATAGAATTTGTCTCAGTAACTAAACTCAATATATAACTATTTATAATTAGCAGACCAATCATTACCTCACCTATACATCATCTCATCTCGTATGCAGAATATTGTAGGGGAGAGAGACAGTATCGAACCTTTTGTTATTTGTTATAACTGTATTGCTACTATGTCACGGTAATCAAAATTTAAAAATGATAAAACTAAAACCTTGACTATCATATACTGTATTTTATTTAAAGCCGGGAACTCTAATGTATACAATGGTGTATGAGGTATTGCGCACATAGCAACAAATTAGTTCAAATATGGAGCAGCAAGTTACGTAGATGGATGGAGAGTGAATGTTATAGCGACGCTTAGGTGAACGATTAAAGAGAGAAAGATAGAGATAGTCTGGACAACTAACGTTTTTCAAAAAACTAATCGTAAGCACAATGCGAAGTTAATCAACTATTGGAAATAATTGCATAAGAATATTTGCTCATATGACTAAAATAATTCATTATATCTATATACATATATATCTAAATATAATATCGTAACACCTTTATATATATATATATATATATATATATATATATATATATATATAGAAAAAGGACCATTGTTAATTATTAAACATGAATAATTTCTATTCTTATTATATATTTATTTATTACGTTAGTCACACCTTATATCAATATATAAAATACATGTCAATATGTATAAAAACATATATATGAATATAAGCAACAGTGTGAGACCAACATCCCTAATCCTATATATATATATATATATATATATATATATATATAATATATATATATATATATATATTGTACATTAGTAATAAATATTTATTAGGTTATGCACACCTTATATTAATATATAAAATACATATCAATATGTATAAAAACATATATATATATATATATATATATATATATATATATATATATATATATATATTATATCTATAATTTATCATATTTATAAAATATATAATATAATATACGTTTGCATATTTCTAATAAATTATTATTTTTCTCTTTTCTTACTGTTTTTTTAATTTACCAATTAATCAACATTGTATATTCTATTTATTCACACCTTTATATAAATATATGAAATACATATAACTATGTATAAAAAACATATATATATACATAAAGCAACATGTGAGTTAAATGTCTATATCTATATATTATATATAATAATTTATAGTTCTCTACAATGCAAAAACAGATAAAGTCTGTTTAAGCTATTGCAATTAATAGCTAAGCCTGCTTAAATGATAAAATAATTAATATATATTATATATACTAATATATATATATATATGCTTTATAATATCCAACGTTATAATACACACGTATCATTACAATGATAGGATGACAACAATGACATACGATAAGAGTGGTTAAATGCCAAAATATGTCTAAATTGCCAAACAAAGTCACATACAAGAGAGATTGTTACACACATGTAGTGGATTATGAACGATATACTACGATCAGACTGGCTGTATACTGGTAGAATAGATTTATATAATGTTATTCCATGGATAGTATATTTTATTATATATATATATATATATATATATATATATATATATATATATATATATTTAAGCAACAGTGTGGGTCCAATATCTTTAATCCTATCTATAAATATGTTTATATATATACGTTTGCATATTTCTAATAAATTATTATTTTTCTCTTTTACTGTTTTTTTTATTTATTGTATATTTATTTATTCACACCTTATAATATATAAACACATATATATAAATATGTATAAATATATATATATATCATATATATATAAATATAAGCAACAGTGTGAGTTATATATATATATATAATATATATATATACCATCTTAAATAAATATATGATTTTAATGGTAATGTCTAAAATGATTAATGTCCGTATATATATATATATATTATGTGTATAGAATAAACCTATCAATATACCGATAGGCCTATCTATATATCCGTCTATCTATCACATTTTGAGTTCCTCTTAAAAGGATACATGGTAGCTATTAACCATGAATATCTTCTCTAGGACTAACGTATTATTCATTTATTAAGATATTCCTACCTTACATAAATATATAAAATATAAGCAACAATGTAAGTCAAATGTGTCTTATCTAATGTCCTATCTACTAACCCTTGCTAAATCGGTATACCCTCTTCTGGAACATTTTTATTGAGAAATATAAGTATATAGGAAATTGATATTGGTACAGATCATTCGCAACCAGTTTTCTATAAGCGAGGTTTTTTACTTAGGTTCCCACTTAATTCATGTTCCGCAGCCTCACGTTTTCTGACCATAGAAAATGCTTCATAATAGAAGGTAGTAAAATGATGTTAAGTAGTATTATGGAATCTTAAATATTTGTATGTCCTCCACCTACTTTAAGTTCAGAAATGAATTTTATAATCAAGTTAAAGGTGTCCCTATGGGACAACCACTATCAGTCCCGGTTGCTAATATTTTTATGCACTATTTTGAAAAAAATCTGTTGTTAAAATCTCCTCTTAAGCCAAACTTGTATGTAAGATTCCTGGATGATATGTTTATAATTTGGAATCATGGGGATAATGAGTTAAATAAATTCCTCGAATTAGCCAACCAATTAGGTGAATTAAAGTTTACATTGGAAAAAGAGAATAATGATGAATTACCCTTTTTGGATGTGAAAATAAAACGGAATGGTTCCAGATTGGAAAGAGATATTTTTAGAAAAGAGACTTATTCAGGACTACTTCTTAATTTCTTATCAAATCACCCATATGGAATGAAAATAGGCATTCTTAAATCCATGATATTAAGAAGTCTTAGAATAGTGGATATAGAAAATAGAGATAAGGAAATGAGGAGATTAAAAGAAATATTCAAACTAAATAGCTATCCGTCAAGTATAATAGATAGATTAATAGATGAGATGTTACAGAGATTTAATAATAATATAATAAACAAAGTAAAGAAGGAAACGGAACCGGATAAGCACAAAATTATGGTATTACCTGATTCTAAATTGAGCAGGAAAATTAGAATAATAGCAGCTAAATACAATATTAAAACAGTTTTAAGACAATCGCTTACTATAGGCAATAAACTACCTAACCAAAAAGAAAGAGTAGAACCCCTCGAGACATCAGGAGTATATGCGATACCTTGCAAAGAATGTAATCTCAGGTATATAGGCGAAACCATGCGACCTATAAAGGTTCGTAGAGGTGAACATAAGACAGCCTGCAAATATGGACACATTCAAAGATCAGACCTAGCTAGGCATTCGAAGGAAACGGGTCATGAAATAGACTGGGAAGGATGTAAACGCATCGCGTTATGCAACCGCAACAGATTAACTAGACTAATTAGAGAGTCAATTGAAATAAAATCAGGAAAAGGTGTAATGAATGTAACATCGGTAGAAAAATCATTGGGCCCAATATTTAATGAAGCATTTTCTATGGTCAGAAAACGTGAGGCTGCGGAACATGAATTAAGTGGGAACCTAAGTAAAAAACCTCGCTTATAGAAAACTGATTGCGAATGATCTGTACCAATATCAATTTCCTATATACTTATTTTTCTCAATAAAAATGTTCCAGAAGAGGGTATACCGATTTAGCAAGGGTTAGTAGATAGAACATTAGATAAGACACATTTGACTTACATTGTTGCTTATATTTTATATATTTATGTAAGGTAGGAATATCTTAATAAATGAATAATACGTTAGTCCTAGAGAAGATATTCATGGTTAATAGCTACCATGTATCCTTTTAAGAGGAACTCAAAATGTGATAGATAGACGGATATATAGATAGGCCTATCGGTAGATTGATAGGTTTATTCTATATACATAATATATATACATTATATATATATATATATATATATATATATATATATATATATATATATATATATATATATTGAATAGTGTCCTCTATTTTATGCTGTTTTTGATGATATGATGGGCGTATTACCGTAGCTGGACGTAGATCGGGAAATTCTAGACAGAAAGAATGGATTGATTCAACGTTATATATATTCTTATAATTAGGAAAACACAAATAACAAAGTGGATAAAGGCCATTTATTTCGTGAATACTAATCCTCTCTTATACAATCATACATATTTATACATTTTGGGTTTTCATTTAATTATGCTAGTGGTAACAAATCTGACTCGTTTTTACTGCTGTTTCTTGTTTTGACTAGTTGGTGAGTGTGTATGCGTTTGTGTTTGTGTGTATGCGTGTTTGCATGTAAAGGTCATTCTCGCAGTATTGCGAAGTGATGTCTGATATCTTGTCATTATTGTTTTGATAGCTTGAGAATTAACCATTTGTGCGCATTGTTCACTGTTACATATACAAGTGCTATTTTTCCCAGTATAGTTGATCGTTTCACCTCGTTGCGCAAAGTTTTCACGTGGTAACAACGCCAGTGTTGATTGCAGTGTTAAATGCTTACATTGTTTGGAGACTTCTGTCATCGTATGCGCCTCTGTTATTTCCACTTCAGTTTGTTGCCAATCCGATTGTACGTTTGTTGATTCTAGTCGAGGGCCTGTTTGTTCTTGGCTGGATACTAGTAGATTGTTGTTGAATTTTGTTATTCTTGGCCAGTCGATAAGAATATCATGTTGATGAAACTTTTGAATATTAAGGTCAGGTGCTTGTTGTTTTATGTAAAGGGCTTCATAGATAAATAATAATTTTTCTGATTTTGCTTTATGTAGAATTGTGAAATTGGTCGAATTGACAGGGTGCCCCGTTGCCAATATATGATCGGAAATAGCTGATTTTCCTGACGGTGGCAAGCCTTTGTTAATCAATTTCTGTGGCAAATGTTGCTGGATTCTGCTTATCAATTGCTTCTTCGTACGTCCGATATATGTGCTACCGCACATACATGAGAATTTGTAGACTATGAATGATTTGGAGAGAATTGGCAATTGATCTTTGGCATCCAACCTCATGATTCTCTGTGTACTAAATGTCATATTAACTTTAACACTGGGAAAGTTGTCCTTAGTTATTCTATTCAGCCGCCGTGCAATTATTGAGGCTGGTACGTCGCCTCTAAATGGTAAGTTTAGGAAAACCTGCTTGCCGGTATCCTCTCTAGTGCGAATCTGCCGTGGTCTGATGTTGACATCAATGAAACGCTCTGGGTAGTTGTTCATTAGCAAAATTTTCCTGAGGTAGCCCAGTTCTTCCTCAATCTTGTGTTCAGAGCAGATCTTCCTGATTCTGTTTGCTAGGTTGTTTACTAAGTTTCTTTTGTGGGATTTTGGCACACTACTGTTGTAGTGAATGTATTGTCCGGTGAAAGTGGATTTTCTATGTATGGCCAGTGTCAAATCTCCGTTTGCTTCTCGAGTGAGTTTGATGTCAAGGAAGGGAAAACTGTCGTCTTTCTCTACCTCGAGAGTGAATTTGATGTCTGGATCGACTCCATTTGCTTGTTTGAGGATTTCGGAAGGGTCTGCTGCTTCTGAGATGAACAACAAGATATCATCTACATACCTTTTGTAGAGTGCGCACTGGTCAATTATACCTTTTAGGCTCGTTTTTTCCAGGTGATACATGTATACATCTGCCAGGAGGGGTGCGATGCAACTTCCCATAGCTACACCATTGATCTGACGGTAGTATATCCCTTCGAATGTAAATTGCACGTTTTTAGTACATGCTAATATGAGGTCTTTGATGTCATTGGTGTCTATAGGGAAGTCAAAAAACTCATTTTTGATGAGGTCACACAAGATCTCCGTTGTCTTATCCAGTGGTATGTTTGTAAATAAGGATGCGACGTCAAGCGAGACCATTTTATTCTGTAGGATGTTCTTCCCCTTCAATTCATTTGCTAGTTCGAAGGAGTCCTTGATAGTGTTAGCGTTTATGATGCTCCGTATTGGTTCAAGTAGTTTGCAGAGAAATTTGGCTGGTTTATGTTGTGGAGCGTTGATCATTGACATAATGGGCCGCATCGAAGGAGCTCCTGAGGCTGTCATGGCTTTATGAGTTTTTGGTTTGCCGTACAATCTTGCGGTGTTTGTTCCGACTGGTTTTGCTTTTTGGATGTCTTCTGTGAGTTTTGATCTAATCTCGGAGTCAGCCATCGATGTTAGAACATGTTTTTCCATCTTTTTCAAAATTGTATTATTTCTTGATTCGATGTTTGTTGAATCATCTTTCTGATTGATGTCATGCTTAAATTTAGATTGGTCATTTATTATATCATTCATGGCCTTCCTGCGAGAATGACCTTTACATGCAAACATGCATACACACAAACACAAACGCATACACACTCACCAACTAGTCAAAACAAGAAACAGCAGTAAAAACGAGTCAGATTTGTTACCACTAGCATAATCAAATGAAAACCCAAAATGTATAAATATGTATGATTGTATAAGAGAGAATTAGTATTCACGAAATAAATGGCCTTTATCCACTTTGTTATTTGTGTTTTCCTATTTATAAGAATATATATATATATATATATATATATATATATATATATATATATATATATATATATATATATATATATATATATATATATATATATATATATATATAATACATATATATATTTATATATATATATATATATACATGTTGTAATATATATATATATATGTTTTTATACATATTTATATGTATTTTATATATTTATATAAGGTGTGAATAAATAAATATACAATTTGATTAATTGGTAAATTAAAAAAACAGTAAGAAAAGAGAAAAATAATAATTTATTAGAAATATGCAAACGTATATATATATATATATATATATATATATATATATATATATATATATATATATATATATATATTTAACTCACACTGTTGCTTATATATATATATATGTTTTTATACATATTGATATGTATTTTATATATTAATATAAGGGTGCATAACCTAATAAATATTTACCACTAATGTACATATATATATATATATATATATATATATATATATATATATATATATATAGGATTAGGGATGTTGGTCTCACACTGTTGCTTATATTCATATATATGTTTTTATACATATTGACATGTATTTTATATATTGATATAAGGTGTGACTAACGTAATAAATAAATATATAATAAGAATAGAAATTATTCATGTTTAATAATTAACAATGGTCCTTTTCTATATATATATATATATATATATATATATATATATATATATATATATAAATATATATATAAAGTTGTTACGATATTATATTTAGATATATATGTATATAGATATAATGAATTATTTTAGTCATATGAGCAAATATTCTTATGCAATTATTTCCAATAGTTGATTAACTTCGCATTGTGCTTACGATTAGTTTTTTGAAAAACGTTAGTTGTCCAGACTATCTCCATCTTTCTCTCTTTAATCGTTCACCTAAGCGTCGCTATAACATTCACTCTCCATCCATCTACGTAACTTGCTTCTCCATATTTGAACTAATTTGTTGCTATGTGCGCAATACCTCACACACCATTGTATACATTAGAGTTCCCGGCTTTAAATAAAATACAGTATATGATAGTCAAGGTTTTAGTTTTAGCATTTTAAAATTTTGATTACCGTGACATAGTAGCAATACAGTTATAACAAATAACAAAATGTTCGATACTGTCTCTCTCCCCTAAAATATTCTGCATACGAGATGAGATGATGTATAGGTGAGGTAATGATTGGTCTGCTAATTATAAAAAGTTATATATTGAGTTTAGTTACTGAGACAAATTCTATGATTAATATAGTGTTGAGTCAAATATATATAAATAGAATGGTTTTGGAACGAGGTTACCACATTTGCTTAAATCTGCTATTGTGATCAGTGTTGTGTTGCCTGATGATGGTGCTGGAAAGTAGGCACCGAAACGTCGCCAGTAAACAAAGATGTGATAGAACCGCATTTCCAGTTGAAGTAAAGACAAGTCAACCCGATCAAAGACAAAACAAAATTGGAAATTGTGAAAAATCGGATCTTTGTGTAACTGCCCGTGTACAGCTATTACCCGCATACGCAAAACGCGGCATTGAGTACATGGATCAATTTATGTTTGCCGATCGACAAGACGATTAATTACTAGAGCGATAAGATAAAGGCAATTTATGCCTGTGTGCCAATTCGAATGGTGAATAGATGTCTGCAATTGCGCATATATTATTGAAACTTAGCAAGTATGTTTACCGCGTAATGGCTTTAAGATACCTAAAAAACGAGTTAACAATTTATTAAGCAATGTCGATTAATAAATTGCCGCCTGATTTACGCAAACAGATAAAGTATTTTTTCCATGGAGCCCGAACTGGGGGCGATGAATGTGAATCGTTGGATGTTCCTCTGTTTCATTCTCTTTCTCATTTTTAATTTAGGTTTATTTTCTTTATCGGAAATATTCAAATACTTTTACGTGTAGCTACCTAAAGAGAAGATTAAAAATAAATATTTCCTGTACCAGACACCATCGCGTTTTAGTTGTGCACATGGGCGTCGTATTATGACATTTATTAAAGTCCGCATTCAAGAAGCATCAATTAAGAAAAACTTCATTGTTTTATTTACTTTTCTATGTTGCCTTTTCCTATTTTATATTAACATATATATGGACGCGATTTTATTTAAGAATGCGCTGATATTTATTACATAATATACCGAAGTTCTTGGATTCACTTCCTCTTATAGAAAGTGTTACTCTAAAACATGAAACCGATTTTTGCTGTTGCAGCATCTAAAACGAACATTGGTTGCGCGGGTGGTGATAACAATTACTTTAATCAAGTTTGCGGTCTTGATATAAACACCTGACCCATTAATTACTTACACATGTCAGTGTAAACTAAGAATTGTATAGTGTAGAAAAGGCAATTCATCCAGTGGACCGGTTTCGTCCTTATTGGGAACTCATCATGTACTGGCCAGAATTTGCCGCGGACAGGACTCGAACCCGGGCAAATTCTGGCCAGTACATGATGAGTTCCCAATAAGGACGAAACCGGTCTACTGGATGAATTTCCTTTTCTACACTATACAATTCTTAGTTCATACTGACATATGTAAGTATCCAATGTTCGTTTAATTATACAAATGTTCATTTCCATACCACTTCCCTATGTAGTGTGGTGTCTGTTCAATAATGACAGATTGGGCATGGTTAGTTGGAACTTTGGGTCTAAAAGGATGCCATATGAGCTCCACCTAAAGGAAAAATTGACTAACCAAGTTACATTAGTTAGTATATAACTGAAAATTGTTTGTAGTGTAGTGTGCGGCAGGATGGCTGAGTGGTTAGAGCACCAGATTCCCAAGCAGACGTGTCCAGGTTCGAGTCCAGTCCGTGGCAAATTCTGGCCAGTACATGATGAGTTCCCAATAAAGACGAAACCGGTCCACTGGATGAATTGCCTTTTCTACACTATACAATTCTTAGTTTACACTGACATATGTAAGTAATTAATGGGTCAGGAGTTTATATCAAGACCGCAACCTTGATTGTAATAATTGTTGCAGCATATGTCGTTATTTGAAATGGAACAAATTAATGATATTTAAATACTGTTTGTTTTTTGGTTCGCAACACCTAATAAATACTTGCATATATATTAGTTCTCCGCAGCAAACAGTATTTAACTGTTATATATTGAATTAAATGATGTCATGTTTACCGCGAAATGTGATAACTGATATCGATGAAGGCCAGAGTGTATGGATTTACTTGAGTAACAGGTGTTCATAAATAGTTGTAATTCTCAATTTCGGTGTACTATAGCAAACATTGATATCCATCATGTTAGTACCATGTACCAACGTGGAAGCAATAGTGTTAGTACCATTTATATTTTAGATACTATAATGTTGGTATCGGTTACTAACACAATTGTCATAATGTTAGTATCTTTACAGACTCGGTATATATATTATACAGTGTGAGTTAGCATTGAAGTCGTATTATCGTTGACTTTAGATTATGTTAGCTTCACTATTACAGGTTTACACATTTGTCTAGAACATTGTATCGTCCTATTATCCTACATTCCTCACCCAAATATGTAGTGGTTAAAGGGCGTAATACCGTCATGTTGGTACCATGTACCGACTCGGTAACCATAGTGTTAGTACCATGTACCTTTTCGGTAATATAATGTTGGTATCGGTTACTGACACAATAGCCATAGTGTTAGTATCCTTTACAGACTTGGTATATATATTATATAGAGTGAGTTAGCGTTGAAGTCGCGTTGTCGAGACTACAATGTTAGCTACTCTACTGCAGGTTTACACATTCGTCTAGGAGATTGTATCGTCCTATTATCCCACATTCCTCTACCAAATATATAGTGGTTAAAGGGCGTAATACCGGCTCCTACTGATGAGTCGCCAGTAAGCACGAAACGAATGTGCATGAGATTATACTTTCCGTTCATGCTGCCTTTGGTTTATCCTTCTGGTCACAACTGGACTAATTTGTTACTAGATTCGCAAAACCTAATACATACTTTAAATTAATGATTTATCCGTTGACTTTTTGTGCACCTTCTTGTTGTCAACACCAGAACTCAGTCGCTTGTCCATATTTAGATCACTCATGCTTGCTAGTTTGTTCAGAGCCGCGTTTCTATATGTAAAAATAACCAGAACCAACAACAAAAACTGGCGTAGATTGTAAATGAAAATTTATGTCTTATTTAGATTCGTGTCTATCAATATAAAATTAGATTGTTTCATTAATAGCCTGTATGTGTATATCTGTGCCAAAGTACAAATAAGCGAATTCCTTCTGGTGCTTTCGTTAAGTAATCGCGCTAAAACTATCAGCGGGATTATACGGACCAAATAACAAAAAGGACATATTTTATAACTATGCTACTGATATTGGCCGAGGCGAGATATGTTCAATTTTACCAATATTAACATTTACTGATTTATTCACTTTGGTTGCCCAATGTGAAATATTCTTCTATTAAAAACATGTTGTGGTATAGATGCTTAATATGCATTAGGGGGTGGGTGGGCACTTGTGCAATCTTTGTACAAGTCAGTTCTACTATTTCTGCTTTAGTGCCATGTATGCATTCATGTTGACTCTCCAGAATCATCATCAAGACACATCGGGAAAACGATTTGAGTGGAACTAAACGTTTACGCAAATGGTGGCAAATTGATACATCGGAAAAATATAGCATGAATATGAATCTATCATATAAAGCGTTCACTGCACTAATGGAGTTATCGTGTCTCTTTTAAATTTATATTTTTATTTAGTAGTATGCGGCAACATTATAAAGATCTTCAGTAAACCGAAAGTAATCTTATATAAATCGCTAGTTTTGTATTCACTAGATTGAGTTGGAACTATATAGTTGCCATCTAGACGAATCTTAATAGTGGATGTTTCCTCTCTCACCTTGCTTATTTGAATCACTATTAGCTTTACGCATTGAGCTAAGGACAATTCAGAACCCATTTTTGGTGACTTTATTGTTATTTGTTTATTTATTTTTCTCGCATGCAGTGTCTCATTTAGTAAAACAAATTAAATTAAATATTATTACTCCAATAACTTTTGGCTGTTGATCCATATATTCCTTTGAGCTATTCGCCGATTCAATCTCTGACTTCGTCTACATAATTATCTCCTTGTCAACTCCTCCATAAAAATAACCGTTTGAGCGTTGTTGGCGTCAAGATTAACCACTCTTGCCAACGGTAGTATACATAATCATGCTGTTACTAAAGCTATTAAGTTATCTCTTTCATAACAAGTTTAAATGCTCAAAGTTAGTATATAAATGGCTGTCAGGTTTACCATTCATTTATTCACGCGCTCTTGGGAAGGTGGCGACACCTGGATCTACCACAGTAGTATCGGAAACATATTGTTCTCTATTGTATACATTGTAGAATATAAGCTGTCTTATTTGCTCTTAGTCATGTGGCCTCATTGTCTATTAGAGCCCACTGTCTAATGGACTAATCTTTGTTTATATATATAAAATCGAGTATGGATATGATGTTATTTTTTATAAGAATGGAATGAGTATATTTTCCCCAGTTTCAAATCAAATTTTATTCCCTCTACACGTTAACTTCATGCTGGAAATTAGATATTTTTTAATTCCAAATTATCCAATCAACTTCGTCTTTACTGATAATCATATTCATAAATAATACTTTCTTGCATATCTTGAACTCGCTCTACCAATCAAGAACCAATGCCATCACGTTTGTACCACTCAATCGATCGTTAATAAAAGTAAAAGACTTATCATATTGCATACGCGGCCTAAAATGGATTATTTAATCTACGTCTTTTGTTTGATAGCTTGATATAAAAGTGGCAACGCAAATGATAACTCATGCTAAACATTGTCATTAATTTTGGCCAACTGGGCAATTTTGTTAACACAATTTGGACATAGCTGGTATTTGTACATGTATGTTTTGATGTGCAATTCGCTCATGCCTATACAGGTTCATATGCGATGTTCAGATCGGCAATGTCAGAATATCCGATTTCTGTCTTACCTGACGATGCTGATAATCGACTGATTGATCCTATGGGAAATCTTGTTATTGGTGTTTACCTGCTGCGTCTGCAGCGCGTGTCATATAATTGCGGTGCTGGTGGTGATGGCGAAGCTGGAGGACAATTAAACGCTTGTGCTCCCGGACCATGCATGCATGGTGGTATTTGCAGGCAACGTAGACCAACAGCAATGCCACACGAGAGTGTCTCTCGAACGAACGATGAGTTTGATAACGGTTTGACCGATTCAGTGTCCTCACAAATATCAACAGCTTCGTCAAGTCGGGGCCAATTTACATGTGAATGTCCTGCGCTGTTTCGTGGAGCATTATGTGAAATACCGGTGCATGCATGCGCGCTGTCGCCTTGCCTTAATGGTGGCATGTAAGTTGCAATCAAACTCATTATTCTTCGAAGCATTCTAAATCTTCTTGAAAACACGTAGTGTGCGGCAGGGTGGCTCAATGGTTAGAGCAGCAAATTCTGGCCAGTACTTGATGAGTTCCCAATAAGGACGAAACCGGTCTACTGGATGAATTGCCTTTTCTACACTATACAATTCTTAGTTTATACTGACATATGTAAGTAATTAATGGGTCAGGTGTTTATATCAAGACCGCAACCTTGATTATAATAATAATTATATAAATGTTGGTTTATGTATTGGTGCAGACACATCATTTCTATTTCCAACATTTGGATAAAAGCCAAGTTATCCCTTGTTTGTATGTGAAATATATAGGTTCAAATACGTGTAATTAAGTGCATTTCAAATTTTCTCTGCATATGCAAATATCCGCGTCGTGATACTGCTGGTTTAGGCGTTTCTAACCTGTTTAACTAATGCATCATGGATAAAACACACAACGCAGTGATATGCCAGGTGTTCAGTTTCTTTATAATTCCATTTTAGTGTCATTGAATAGCTAATATATGCTAATAGGCTTCAAAATGTATTATTTTTAGAACTGTACTTATCTCCGGAACGAGTCCGCAGCTATTTAATCTTCTCTTTCTGCTTCTTCAATTATTTTGAGTATTTATCAGATAAGTGATGGCTAGTAGCAATCATTCAACAAGTCCCGTTCTTGGATATATAATTAGTTACTTGAAAATGAAGCTTACCGTCAAAAGTCCAACATTTAATTATAAATTGCCTGCCTAACTAGACTTTCTATGCAATATGCCATTTAAGTCAATCTGCTTGATATTTGTTTCCACGTTTTTCTGTCTGTGGCTGAATAATCGGATTTTGATAAATAATTTTCATTATCGCTGATTTTTATTTTATTGGTGCCTGTAACTTAAAACGAAGTGTTTCTCATATACAAATATATTTCTCTTCAGCTGCGAATTTCAACCGCGATCAGGAAACGGCTATAAATGTCATTGCCCTCGAGGGTTGTCGGGACAAAATTGTGAACTTCCAACAAACGAGAATCATGCAGACTCCACACTCGCAGAAAATTCTGACATTAGTGAAGTAACTAAACATTCTAATTCACAGTCGCCTTCTATTGTAAGTCATGTGGGCACCTGTCGCTTGGCCAGTTCAATTGCCAGTCTACATCGATGCTTCTATTTGAAAAAGTGCAGTGGCTTAACGAAGTCAGGCGTTTCGGAAGTTCCTGGTCCGAACACTAGTAACAAACATTCTGTTACTGCTGAGGGCACTGTTAGACTCAGCGATGTAGCTAACGGAGAAGCTGTGCCTGCTGTTCCTTTTGCCTCATCACACAATGATGATACTCAGCTGTGCCACCAGTCTGGTGCCATTTGTATTGATGGGCCATCAGGTCCAAAATGCAAATGCCCACCTGGATGGCATGGAGCTGGTTGTGAATATGACATAGATGAATGCCGGAGGTCAGCTTTAAACGCTGCAATTCAATCTGGAAGGTACTTCAAGACAGAATATTTATAAGTCTTAAATGTTAATGTGGTGATTCACACTTTTATGGTGAATTTGGTCTATGAAAGTCGCCTCTCCATATTTTACCTATGTTGAAATATTTTTGAAAAATACGTATTTTACGTTTTTGAGCCCCGAAATATGTGGTAGTCAGATATTAACCTATTATCAATGTGACTAGACAACAGAGGGAAGTAATAGCATACGATACACAATTTTATGGCATTATAATGATAAATAAAATATAAACTGTGTAGAAGTTTAGAAGCGTAGCTGACTTAATATCGAAATATGTAGAATCTGATTGAGGGATAACATTTATGTTGGTTGATGTGTACAAACTGCCCATTATATAAATCACGTAAATGCTGTTCGTATTGTTTTGACATATCCTTGTTGACAACACCAGTCGCCAGAAAACGAAAAACGTGTACATCTTTGTCTTTGAGCTCACTTCACCATAGTGGTGTTGTATAGAGGTCTAGGTTGCCTCACTTCTGTGTGTTATCTAGGTAAGTATCCTCATCTGATTTCGATCCTTCTCTCACAAAAGCTCTCTTCCAAAATATTTCTAGTCTAGATTACTGATACACTTCTTTTTTAATTTTTAAAGATATAGTTTTCTTTTTTGTAGTTGGATGGCAGTAAAGCATCAGTTTCTAAAGGTTTATGCATTACTGTCCGTGATGATGATGATGATGATAATGATGGTGGTGGTCTTAGGGGTGGTGGTGATGATGATTGGGATGATAATGATGAAGATGATGATGTTGATAGTGTTAGTATTGGTGATGATAATGATGACGATGATTATGATGATGATAATGATGATGATGATGATGATGATGATGATGGTGGTGATGATATTGATGGTGGCACTGATGATGTCACTGTTAATGATGATGATGATGATGATGATGATGATGATGATGATTGTAATAATAATGGTAATAATGATAACGATTATGACGATGGTGATGTTAGTGATGATGATGATGATGATGATGGTGGTGGCGGTGGTGGTTCTGATTCTCGTGATAGTGATAATGTTGATGTTGATAATAAAGATGGTGATGGCCATGTTGATAACAATAATGGTGTCGGTGATGTTGCTGCTGCTGACGATGATGATAATGATGAAGATAATGATGTCAAAAGTAAATTAAATCACATTCTAAATTTATCAAAAACTATGTACTGATAGGAACATGGTAGAGCAAGCTCTAAGTGATGTTGCTCTGCCGCTGGTTCTGATATTAATGAGAACGAAGTTGATAAATATCAGGATGATGATAATGAGGTCGATGTTATTGTTGATGTTTACGATAATATTAATAATGGGGATGGCGATGATGATGATGATGATGATGATGATGATGATGATGATGATGATGATGATGATGATGATGATGATGATGATGATGATGATGATGATGATGATGATGATGATGATGATGATGATGATGATGATGATGATGATGATGATGATGATGATGATGATGATGATGATGATGATGATGGAGTTCGGGTTGATGGTGATTAAAATAATGATAAGATTGATCATGTGAAAAGTTGATTGTGTGACACTTTAGATATCAAAGTTTCTTAACACATCATGAGAACATAGTAGATTAAGGTCTATACAAGATGCATAGGGTATTCTTGATGGATTGTAAGATGTCTATTAACGCATGAACAGAATTTTGAAGCTGGAAATATTTCTGGAATCAACGCACAATTGCCAGATGGATTAATAGATGAGGTAATTGAATTATTTTGACACTTACATAAGTAAGCTTTATGGTCTTCTAAAAAGAATAAATTCTATGCGATTTTAATGTTTACCTTGTCTATGATTAACAGGCCAACTCATGAAATATCGCAGTAGATTTCTGTCAGATTTATGCTGGTATGGGAAGAAATGTGTAAATGATATTGATGACATTTGCATTTATTATGAAATTTACTTATGATAATGTGCAATATATAATAATTTTATTTACTATCACTCTTTATATTTGTTTTCTTTGCTGAAAAAATAATATCTTTTGTCTTTATTTTAAAAACTGTCTCCGAATTTCTGTTGTTCGATTGGTTAAATAAAATGGCATTGATGCATATTTCAAGTTCGTAAACAATATTTAAATAATTGTTATTACCGCCCGCGCATTCAATGATGTTTTAATTGTATTTCCTATGTATATGTGGGGAAAGTTCCAGCACGTGTATATTCGTGAAAGCATAGAAATAGTGTATGCAAAATTTCTATATAAGTAAAAGCTATGCGGTAGATTTGGCTTCGTGATCGACTGGTTAAACACAATGGAATTTGTGTATACTTCAAGCTCACAAACTAGTTTTAAGGAATTATTTTCACCACCCGTGCTATCAATGATTTCTTAATTGTATATCTCTAAGGTTGATTAACTAAAAGCACTTATTTTTACTGATTAATTGTGATTATTTATAGCTGGAATTGTCGGTAATCCTCTTAACCGCATATGCCACATGTGTACGCATGCAAATATGCGTGAATGTATGCATTTAGTGTATACATTGATGCATGTATCTAAATATGCTCGTATAAATGTGTAGGCAAGCGTGTTTGTATATAGTATGTGTATGGGTGCATTTATATGTATGGATGGATAAGTGCATGTGTACATATCTTTATATGTATAATTGTTTCTTGGCCTATATATTTGTGTATGTATGTATGTATGTATGTATGTGTGCTTGTAAGCGTTGGTGTATTTATGCATTCAAGTATGAAGGTCTGTAGGCATATGAATATTTTCATGTATGCATGCAGATATTTATGTATGTTTTTATCTCTGTATGAATGTCTATTTTTTGCTTGTTGATATGCAAGTTTAACGCTACACTCAGTGTAAGTTCAATTTTTACACATTTGGTGCACTCTGCTGTTAATTATTTGTTTTCTAGCCTTATCATTGCGTTAAATAAAAACTACACTGTTTTTAAATTAATTACGTTAATTTTAGCAGCACTTATGGCCTGCGGAAAATTTTGTGTGTTTACTATAATCAAGGTTGCAACTTTATAAAAATATCTGATCCATTACGTACATTTGTCAGTATAAACTAAGAATTGCATAGTGTAGAAAAGGTAATTCATCCGTAGACCAGCTTTGTACTTATTGGGAATTCATCACGAACTGGTCAGAATTTGCCGCGTACAGGGCTCGACGCTGGGGACTTCTGCTTCGTAATCTTGTGTTCTAACCATTTAAACACCCTGCCGCAAACTACGCACAATTCTCAGTCATATACTAACTAATGAAGCTCGGTTAGTCTTTTTTTTAGAGCACCAAATTCCGAAGCAGACGTGCCCAAGTTCGAGCCCTGTCCGCGGCAAATTCTGGCCAGTACGTGATGAATGAAGGACGAAACCGGTCTATTGGATGAATTGCGTTTTCTACATTACAAAATTGATTGCTTATACTGACAAATTTACTTAATGAGTTAGGTGTTTATATCAAGTTCACATCCCGCCCGCGCAACCAATGTTCGTTTAATCATATAAATGTTCATTTCAATACCACTTCCCCGTGTAGTGTGGTGTCTGTTCAGTAATGACAGATTGTGAATGGTTAGTTGGAACTTTGGGTCTAAATGGATGCGTATGAGCTCCATCTAAAAGAAAAAAGACTAAACGAGTTACAATAGGTAGTATATGACTGAAAATTATGTGTAGTGTGCGGCAGGGTGTCTCAGTGGTTAGAGCACCAGATTCCGAAACAGATGTGCCCAGGTTCGATCCCTGTCTGCAACAAATTCTGGCCATTCTGTGATGAGTTCTCAATAAAGACATAACCGGTCTACTGGATGAATTGCCTTTTCTACACTATAAAATTCTTAGTTTATCCTGACAAATATACTTAATGGGTCAGGTGTTTATATCAAGATCTCAACCTTGATTATAGTAAATGCTGTCACCGCCCGTGCAATCAATTTAAAAAAAATTTTTTGTGTTGCCTATTTTATCTAATTTATAGATACGATAACGTTGATGATGAGGCGTTATGTAGCCAGGGTGGTCCGGGTCGCGGAATTTGCATCAACGTTCCTGGCTCCTATCGCTGTAATTGTTCAACTGGTTTCATGGGTGCCAACTGTGAAATTTCGGTGAGCAATATTTTTTAACTTTCTTTTATTTTATTTAAAACTATATTTGGTTTGGTTTTATCTATTAATGTACTCAGATGATCACAGCGACTGTCGAGACTGTGTTTATGCCTTATGCAGGAAACAAAGTTTAATTGAGAAAATTTTGTTTTCGTTTTTACAACCATCAATTGTTATATCAAGCAAAAAACCTTGGGGAATTTGAATCGATTTTGATTGTGAAGTTTCTCAAATATTGGCTATAAATTTTGACTGTAGTTGTTCATTTAGTGGGCTTAAACAAAATATTTAGCTTTATTTTTGCACGTTGGCCTTACATTTCTATGTGAATACAATCTTTTTAATCGGTTTGTGTCATAATAGATACAAATGGGAGTTTGTTGATCATATTTTCACCTATTTTATGTTCCTTACAGAATATCTCTATAACCAAATTTATTATACCCCATCTTTTTATGCTAAAAGATATAGCATTTAGTCAGCTTCCTATCTAAGTTACTCAGCTGGCATTAGTTTTATAGAAGGTATCGAGCTTTCATGACGTTCTATTACGGTAAAGGTGTCATATACTAAACATTTAAAAATAAAAAGAAACAAACTTGTGATTAATTGTGAACCGATGATGGCCAATGCCAACAGAGGCCGAGATGTATCCAAGAAACAATGCAACTGGAATTCAGCCCGTAATAGTCACAACAGAAATCAAGTAAGATACTGTTTTTTGCTGAGACCTAATATATATGCAATTGTGTGTTAGGTGTTGCGCACCTAGTAACAAATTAGTTCACACGACCAGAAAGATAAACTAAAAACAGCTTGAACGGAAAGCGTAATCTCATGCACATTCGTTTCGGGCTTACTGGAGAATCATCAGTACGAGCCGATATTATGCCCTTCACCCACTGTATATTTTGGTCAGAAATGTGGAATAATTTGGACAGTAAAATAGATATAATTGTTATGGGCGGAATTTATCCCAATCTGACGCTCTGATTCGAAACTGGCCACCACCTATTTCGAGGAGTTTAGCTTCAGAACTTCTCAAAATGATAATTCTTGCGAGCACATCATGGTACTCTATAAATCATTCATATCAATTTTATCGACTGTGCCGTCAAATTTTCCTACATTTCTCACGAAAATTTATAGTGGGTAAAGGGTACAGTAACGGCTCCTACCGACGAGTCGCCAGTAAGCACGAAATGAATGAGCACATGAGATTATAAATTCCGTTTATTATGTCTTTGGTTTATCCTGTGATCACATTTGAACTAATTTGTTTCTAGGTGTGCAAAACCTAATACAAATTTACAAATCAGGTAATTTTGATAAATCCTTTATCCTTTTAAGGAAATATATTCGTTTTGCTTATTAGCTTGCTCTTTCATGTCACTTATAAATTATTATAGTATTTAAGGTATACTTTTTTCCTTACAATTCTTTATGCATTCATAGCAGGTTTTGCTTGTAGTTCTACTAATTCCGATTCTAATAGTGAAGTGTCTTGAAACCTATATTTAGATCTATTTTGCATTTCTGTTGCCTTCGAAAAGTATTAATTTCTTTAGCCTGCGTCACGACAGTTTTCGAAACACATTTTCGACAGATTAATTGTCTGCATCTGTAACTCTTGAGTAGCCAACAGTCAGGAAGGATATCATGCTTAAAAGGCTTCTGATACTATGCAGGAAGTTGGTAAAGCACTGTACTGTAAACAATATGAGCATATTATTATAATCAAGGTTATGGTCTTGATATAAACACCTGACCCATTAATTGTTTACATATGTCAGTATAAACTAAGAATTCTATAGTGTGGGAAAAATAGACTAACCAAGTTACATTAGTTAGTATATAACTGAAAATTGTGTGCAGTGTAGTGTGCGGCAGGATGGCTCAGTGGTTAGAGCACCAGATTCCGAAGCAGACGTGCCCAGGTTCGAGTCCTGTCCACGGCAAATTCTGGCCAGTACATGATGAGTTCCCAATAAGGACGAAACCGGTCTACTGGATGAATTGCCTTTTCTGCACTATACAATTCTTGGTTTATGCTGACATATATAAGTAATTAATGGGTCAGGTGTTTATATCAAGACCGCAACCTTGATTATAATAATTGTTATCATCACCCGCGCAACTAATGTTCGTTTAATATGAGCATATGTCTTAAACGTGAATACATTTTATAGTTATTTCTTTAGTCTTGTATAAATTTCAAGGCATCTTTTTTTGATGAATTTGTAATTTGGATTAAGAAATAAATCGCGTATTGAAGCATAAATTCATTACAAAGCAGGTGTACACAACGAAATTATATTTTAAAAGTATTCTAGTGCAATTTTGTTTAATTTCCATAATTTGATTCCTATTCAGCTTGACACGGATCAGTTCAATAGTTTCACGCAACTTCACGTATTCACTATAGTCGCGCTTCTTCTGTTCCTACTGACGGTCACCGTCGGCATAGTCACCCTTCTTGTCTGGAGAATGCGTAGCCTTCTATACCGCAACCATCATATGGAATTTTTCAGTGGTACTGCCAGTGATAAACTTAGTCCATCTGATGTATCTCATGGTACATCTGGTTCTATTATGGGTCGTGGTATGGCAGATTATTTTAGTGAGACATTTGGTGGTCATCATGGAGGTGTTATGCCAGGAGGTGATCAATACTTGATATCGACAGGAAGATCTGGTTATGATACTGGAGCCAGAGAACCTACACTCACGTCAAATTCCACTACTGACCGAATGACAACTGAAACGGTTAGTTAAATATGGGAAAAATAATTGTTTTAATAAATTTTGTTAACGTACACGTTTTTTGGTACGTTTTGTGAATTTTTCTCTTCTGTTAGCGAAAATTGATGATTAACTACTCATTGCATTAACTAGATTTAATTTTTATACAACTGACTATCTGTTATATATATATATATATATATCCCAAAATCATAGCAACTTCCCGGTGAACAGAAGTTAGTCAGCCTGGTAATGGTTAGATACAGCCATCACTCCATTTAATGTGATGCTGAGAGTTTGATTTAATCACGACGTAACACCTAGTGTTAAATGAGTAGTGACGGAATGAGAAAAAGTGTACCAGACGCGAAGGACATCAATGAGAGAAAAACTGATTAAAAAACCATGCAAACTAGAAATGGGAGATCTTTTGTTCTTTTACAGCCCACATATTGCAAGAAAAAACGAAATATAGTAAATCCATATCGTATCAACCGTCACGCAGGATAAAAAACTTGTTCGCCTTATCTGCTCAGTCGTGCAGAGTAAATAAGCAAAATGAGGCTTCAACAAATACCCTCATTTTCGATCGTGATTTTTCTTCTTTTCTTTTCTCAATCTAACAATAATGCTCTTGGAGATGCTATGAATCTGATGGTTGTTGATAATATCAATCAACCCAATGTAAGATGATTAAATATCGAATATAGTCCTAGAGAACTACAGTATATTTAACCGAAGTTAGGTTTTCACGTCCGCGTATGTAATGTACCACAATTAACACAAGTTTGACGACAGAAAGTTCTAATATGTACGTGGGATAAATTAGAAATTCATTTATGACAAATATCCGATACTAGAATACTCGAAACTTGGAGGAATGCTGAACTGGGTGCACCTTCCTTATCTACGGGCTATTGGCTTCTAACGTCGGCTACCACGGAGTTAAGCCAGCCAACAGAGAGTCGGAATTGCCTTTAGTTCACGATCCAAAGTTTGGTTAACTGAATGAATCGTTGTGAAGAATCGACTTTGTTCAACACGCTTAGAGACGTCTACGAAAACCAACGCCAGTAATCTGAATCAACGCTGTATTCACTTCGATAGATTTCAATACAGACGATAACAATAAAATTTTCTACCTCAATAAAAGTTCGCTACTAAGTAGGCCTTGGCGTAATGATATACTCTTCATTATGCGTGACATGAATGATCAGGTTGGGTGCTTAAGCGACGCAGAATTTCATCTATGAGGCTGATACATCTTAAACTCAATGCGTATTGATAATGAAGAAATGCAGTTAAATAGCTGCGCGGAGCATAGATCATAATATTTAGTAAAAGCCACAGACGTAGTGTAAAGCGTTGTTTCACATTGCCTTTCCTAACCTAGAACAGCTGTGTGCGGAAATCGGCCAGGTAGCGATTAGATCTATGCTTTGATTACATCCTACCTGTTGAACGTTTCGGAACACGTATGTTGCCTCAGACTTATTCGTTGTAGGTTTGCATTTACATTTGCCGGAAGGCTTAATAAGAATGAGCCTTAAGTAGATATAAACAAACTTAACAGCTGTCGTTCTAACAAAAATATGAAGCTTTTCTAAAGTCGATGTTAACTGGTCTTAATGATTAAAATTATAACTTACTGTGGACGAAGATAAAATACGCTATGCAAATTAGAGATACCACTGCATGTGGAATTCAAGGCCCTCAGAGTATTGGGTCTGAAATATTTGTGGCGATTCTCGAGATTAAGCGCCAAATTCCCGCTAGCTCGGCTTTTATTAATAGGCATAGAATTTTAAGATGCCATCTATAACACTGTCTAATTGTCGATCTTGAAACTCTTTGAACCAGAAAGGCTGAAGAGATGAAAGAATCATTTGCTTCAGATAACCGCCGATACGTGTCCAAATATATTTTTGCAACAGGTTCGAGAAAATAGAAAGTTATTGTAACAATAAATGTTGGCAATAATAATCAGATAACTGATAAAATGTTTTGGTTGGATAGGTTGGCTGGAAACTATAAAGATCAGTTTTCCTGGGAATCTGCATGTGTCCTAATCCACGAAATTATGCCTATATCAGCAATGTGAAACCCTAATCACGAACAAAAATCGCAGTTATAAATACACAATACAGTCTCCTATGGTCTTCTTTCGACCTCTTTTAAGAATGGTGGCTACGTAATCTGTAGGACGTTGACTAATTATTTTCGTACTATATTGAATAGGGAGATCGTGCCGATTACTTTGAGCGAGTCGCCCATCATTCTTACCTTCAAAAGAGACAATCGGAATTTGTGCGAAAACTATTGTGTTATTTGCTTAACTTCACTCGTATCTAACTTATTTGATTTGATTTTATAATGCCATCTTAGCGACTTATGTGAATCACATACTTTTAGGCAAATAAGTTAATATTGACATTTATATCGCCATCCCACATTAGCTTCTAGACGTCTTGGGTATATATAACTCAATGGAACGCAATTATCTATTCGATATTCTATCAAGAACTGATATTTCCACTAAATTTTGAAATATTTTTCAACCTCCCTACATTAGCACTTCTCTTCGCCTCAAGTAGCAACTCATTTTTGTCCACATTTATTCATGAAACAGATTCTAGAAAATAAACGTTTATCAAAACCATAAAGGATGGCAAAGTAATGTGATAAATGACAAAATGTATCGTTTTGATAGGTGGGCTACACAAATGTCTGGTGGTGCTAGGGTCTTCAATGAATTATCAGAAAATTTACTCCTGGCAATGATGTCCGACAAAGGTGTCCACTTTACTCATTTTTGTTTAATTTGGTAATAGGTGTAATTTGGAACTATATTCTTCCATACCTTTGGCATGCAGATGTCGAAGTTCTTCCTGGCTGTAGATTAGTTGATATTCACTATGAAGACGATATTTTATTATTATTCTATAACCGATATTCTGCGCAGGTCAAATTTAATAAATTAGTGTACGTCTTTCTGTCTTTCAATATGAAATTCGCATCTTCTTAATGTAAGATACTTCTACAGTATTATCTATCACGCACTGGAACTCTGCGACTTCATGTTTAGAATTTGGATGTTGTTGAGAGGTTTGCATATCTTGGTAACTGCATCAATAACTCATGCATCATTTCTAACGAGATAAGTATAAGAATCACGAAAGCTAGAGTTGCTTTTTACAACTTCTGCCATTTGTGGAGAAACGTGAGTTATATATGATATTGAAAGTTGGATCTTTAGTCGAAGATTTTACACGCTTACAGGTATTCGACGATCATTGTTTGAGCAGAATACCCGTATATGTTAACAACAAAGAATAACAAACACTGAGACCCGTAGACAGGTTATTTGAAAAGCAAATAAGTTTCTCATTAAACTGCGCTGGCTCGGTTACGGTTTACGTATTCCATCAATTCGATTAACCAGGGGAGCATTATTCTCGCAGTGTGCGCCCAATTATTTTAAGTAACACATTTAAAAAGAATTCTAAATATATATAATTAAGCGAACATTGGTTGCACGGGCGATGATAACAATTACTATTAATCAAGGTTGCTATTTTGATATAAACACCCGACCCATTATTTACAAACATTCTTAAGTATAAACCAAGTATTGTATAATGTGGATAAGGCTATTAATCGGGTAAACTGGTTCCGCTCTTATTGGGAACTTCTCACCTACTGTCCAGAGTTTGTGGTGGACAGGACCTGAACCTGGTTATGTCTGCTTCCGAATCCGGTGCCCTAATCACTAAGCCATCCTGCCGCACACCGAACATTATTTTCAGTTATATACTAACTAATGTTTCGTGATTAGCCTTTCCTTTAGGTAGAGCCTATATAGCATCCCCTTAGCCCTAATGTTTCAACTAACCAATCCCAATCTGCGTCCTATAATGACAGATTGAGGATGGTTATTTGAAACTTAAGGTCTAAAGGGATGCTATATAGTTTCTACCTAAAGGATAGGCTAACTATGAAACTATAGGTGGTATATAACAGATAATTGTTTGTGGTGTGTGGCAGGGTGGTTCAGGGTATAGTGCAACAGATTCCAAACCAGACATGAACAGGTTCGAAACCTGTTCGTGGTCAATTCTGGACAATACATGATGAATTCCCAATAAGGACAAAACCGGTCTATTGGATGAATTTCCTTTTCTACACAATACAATACTTAGTTTATACTGACAAATGAATGTAAATAACGGGTCAGGTGTTTATATCAAGATAGGAACCTTGATTAAAATTAAAGATTTCGACATGACAGAACCAGCTAAAGTCAAGAACAATCCAGTTTGGTTGTATAGGACCCGTTCGTCTTTCACGATGGGGTATACGTGCGCATCTCCAATTCTTGGTTAGAAGCTGCGCGATATGGAATCGAATCGAGCTCAATGGCGATCTTGTTGCGGATTTCTAGTAGAATCTTCTTTATTTTATTTTTAAGTAGGACAGAGTTAAATATGATGTTAAATCTTCATGTAGTTATACAGTGGAAACTACAAGGGACCGGTATCAGCGACATCGCCTTGTTTTAAAGCGGAATTGACCGGAATTTTTTTTTGGTGTGTGTGACGAGGTCTGGGTTGCCTTATTCCTGTTTGTTACCTAGGTTAGTATCTCTGTCTGTACTAGATCATGCCATTCATATGCCATTATATTTTAAAATTTTATTTTTTGTTTTTTATGTATCATTTTGTTCTTTAGAAAATTTTTTACAATTTATTTGTTTTCAAATTATATTTTCTCAAAGTTGGATTTTTTTTAAGCATCAGCCATTAAAGACTAATTGAGTGGCTGTCGGTGATGATGATGATGATGATGATAATAATAATAATGATGATGATGATGATGATAATAATAATAATAATAATAATAATGATGATGATGATGATGATGATGATGATGATGATGATGATGATGATGATGATGATGATGATGATGATGATGATGATGATGATGATGATGATGATGATGATGATGATAATGTTGATAGCGATGAGTATAGAGTTCCGTTTTGGTTAACTTTCGTTTAGCTTTATATTTACGCATTTTAGGCTATATTTTTGCGCAGTTGGGTTTATCGGCTTTTGTTGCTTCATATTATCTCATTTATGCTTACAGTGTACTGCTGAGGGCGAACATTCTGGCGGAAACATTGGCCCCAATGTAATTAGCCCTTGCTAAGGCAAGCTAGCTTCTAATAAGCAGTTATGCGAGCGCGCAGTCTGGCCATCAGAAGGCTTCGAGTCTGGTAGCCGGTTCAAAAGCACATGATTCCTCTGATGATGCAAATCTTATTGGTCAACTCAATTGAAATCTCATTTCATCAAAGGTGAACAGGTCTCAAATTAACAATCAAATAAACATGGAAAATTTGAGTAGTGTAAGCGACACTTTTGGAGCAGGCATTAGTGTCGATAATGATTGCTCTGATTCAGGAAAACGTCCTGGTACAACAAAAGCTTCCGGTTTAGTGACACTTGTGTCCAGACGTGGTTTTGGTGTTAGTAACGTTAAGAAGCAGTAACATAAACAGCGCGCCAGAACAGTATCTGCATTGACTGGCCTGGCCTTGACAAATCAAACTTTACGCACCGAAAAATAAGCAGCTGATAAGCTATGTAAATCGGAGTGGAATTATTATCAGTACTAACAAATAATTTATCTTCATTATTCCTTTCGCATAAGAGCGCTAAATGTAGTTGTATGGATTTGTTTAAAAAATTTAACGTTCTTATTAAACCTAAGTATGCGATTTCATATAATGAATAAGCATTAAGTATGGTGCTATATTTGAATAACGAGAGAGCATGGTAAAATTTACTTACTCCAAATATGTGAATTTGGCATTAACCAATTTTGTTTTATCTAACCAGTCGCAAAGCACACCACAACTATCGTCAGTCACACGTAGTGGTGTCTTTCGAACGTCCATGGTCATCATCGGAACACAACGGCACACTGACCTACAAGTATATAACCGAAATGGATATTTTAAGTAAAGAGAATGAGATATGTGGCTCTCACCACAAGTTGTCTCGCAAACATTGTACTTGATCGTAAATGAAGGCTACATAATTTCTATACCGTCAATGACCTCAAATTATTTCATCTTTCGTCGCAGGCATATAATTTATGCAGTTAATTTATTTTTTCTGCAAGTGGTGATAGTATTTCTTTAAATGTAGTCGGCAAAAATGAGATAAATATCAATTCAATTAGACGTAATAAATCTGTCGATTTTTTGTATAAATCACTGAATTCTGATCCTCTTTTAGTAAACTTTAATTTGAATGATCTGTCCTACGAAGCTTTACCTCTTGAATGTGGTTTTCTGTCGATCATCTTATAAACTGCTTTAAGTCAAGTTTGCGAGTTTGAAGTAATCCCACTGTATTTAACCAGTCGTCGAACAACATAACAAAACTACCGCCAGTCAAAACGCACTGACGCGTTTCGACCTTCCATGATCATCTTTAGAGTACGACGACAAACTGACTGGCGAGGATCAAAACGCATTGCATATATATGGAAAGCAAAATTAGGTATGTGGCTCTCACCTCTAGTAGTACGTGACTGGAAATGTCGACTGCACAATTTCTATGCAATCACGAACATTAGATGTTTATAGCTTTCGCCACACACATATATAGAAAATATAATTAAACAATAATTGATTGCGCGGGTGGTGGTAACAATTCTTTAAATCAAGTTTGCGAGCTTGGAGTAAACACCAATTGAATTGTATTTAACCAAGCGTGTCGAAAATCATAACAAAACTGCCGCCAGATCATGGTAGGTCGAAATGCATCAGTGCGTAAATGAAGGCTACATAATTTCTTTACCGTCAATGACCTAAAATTATATCAGCTTTCCCCACAGGAATATACATTTTGCAGTTAACAATTTATTGTTTCTGCGAGTGGTGATACCATTTATTTAAATGAAGTTTGCAAACACGAGATAAATACCAGTTCAATTAGAAGCAATAAATCTGTCGATTTTTTGTATAAATCACTAAAGTCTGATTCTTTTTAGTAAACGTTAATTTGAATGACCTGTACTACTAAGGTTTAATTCTTGAATGGTGTTTTCTCTCGACTATCTTATGCACTCAAATAATGTTTGTTGCATTCTCCGTAACAAACAGTATTTAATTGTCATATATTGAATTGAATGATGTCATGCTTACCGCGAGATGTGATAACTGATATCGATGAAGGCCAGAGTGTATGGATTTACTGGAGTAACAGGTGTTCAGAAATAGTAGTAATTCTCAATTTTTGTGAACTATAGCATACATTGATATCCTTCATGTTGGTACCATGTACCGACTCAGCAACCATAGTGTTAGTATCATGCACCTTTTCGGTACTATAATGTTGGTATCGGTTACTAACACAAAAGCTATAGTGTTATTATCTTTTACAGACTCGGTATATATATAATATAGATTGAGTTAGCGTGGAAGTCGCATTTTCGAGACTTTATATGATGTTAGCTTCACTACTATAGGTTTACACATTCGCCTAGGAGATTGTACCGTCCTATTATCCCACATTCCTCACCCAAATATATTGTGGTTAAAGGGAAAGTATAATCTAATGTACATTCGTTTCGTGCTTACTGGCGACTCATCAGTAGGAGCCGCTATTACGCCCTTTAACCACTATATATTTGGTCAAAGAATGTGGAATAATAGGACGGTACAATCTCCTAGACGAATGTGTAAACCTGCAATAGTGAAGCTAACATCATCGAAAGTCAACGACAATGCGACTTCAATGCTAACTCACACTATATAATATATATACCGAGTCTGTAAAGGATACTAACACTATGGCTATTGTGTTAGTAACCGATACCAACATTATTGTACCGAAAAGGTACATGGTACTAACACTATGATTACCGAGTTGGTACATGATACCAACATGATGGATATCAATTTATGCTATAGTTCAGCGAAATTGAGAATTACAACAATTTCTGAACACCTGGTACTCCAGTAAATCCATACACTCTGGCCTTGATCGATATCAGTTATCACATTTCGCGGTAAGCATGACATCATTCAATTCAATATATTACAGTTAAATACTGTTTGTTGCGAATAACTAATATATATGCAAGTATTTATTAGGTGTTGCGAACCTAGTAACAAATTAGTTCAGTTGTGACCAGAAGGATAAACCAAAGGCAGTATGAACGGAAAGTATATTTTCATGCATATTCGTTTCGTGCTTACTGGCGACTGATCAGTAGGAGCCGGTATTACGCCCTTTAACCACTATATATTTGGGTGAGGAATGTGGTATAATGGGATGGTAAAATCTCCTAGACGAATGTGTAAACTTGCAATAGTGAATCTAACATCATATAGTCTATTATCCCACATTTCTCACTCAAATATATAGTGGTTAAAGGGCGTAATACCGACTCCTACTGACGATTCGTAAGTAAGCACGAAACGAATGTGCATGAGATTACACTTTCCGTTCATGCTGTCTTTGTTTTATCCTTCTGGTCATATTTGAACTAATTTGTTAATAGTTTAGGAACACCTCATACATACTTGCATATCTTATGCACCTTTTGTCTTTTCCCTCAACAAGCAGATCTATGAGTTTCTATAATAATAAAGGCATATCATGCAAATTTACTATATAACAGTTAAATACTGTTTGTTGCGGAGAACTTATATATATGCAAGTATGTATTAGGTGTTGCGAACCTAGTAACAAATTAGTTCAGTTGTGACCAGAAGGATAAACCAAAGGCAGCATGAACGGAAAGTATAATCTCATGCACATTCGTTTCGTGCTTACTGGCGACTCATCAGTAGGAGCCGGTATTACGCCCTTTAACCACTTTATATTTTGGTCAAGAATGTGGGATAATAGGACGGGATGATTTTTGCGCCGTTTGTTGTTGATTTTATAAATAGACTTTTTCCTTTTTGATGAAACAGTTATCACACATCCAAAAAATCTTCTTCATTTTTATTGATTGATATTTTAATCGACACGCTGGTCATCTTTTTCAAAATTCGCGCTTTTACAAAACAAGTTGGTGGTCTTAATGAATTGTAAACGTTAGAATTTTGATAAAGCCAACCGGCATGTGGATTGAAATATCTGTCAGTAAATATCAAGGTGAATGTTGTGTGTGTATATGTTTGTGTGATAACTCCTTCGTCGTTAGCAAAGGAGAATTTTGACAAGAACTTATATTAGATACTGATTGTGGTCGAAAAGTAATATATATGCAATTATATATTAGAAGTTGCGTACCTATTGTCAAATTAGTCCATATATGATGAGAAGGATAAGCCAAAGACAGCATGAACGGTACGTATAATCTCGTGCAAATTGGTTTCACGCTTATAGGCGACTCATCAGTAGGAGTTCGTATTACGCCCATTGCTCACCCAAATATATAATTGGTAAAGGGCGTAATACCGGCTCCTACTGATGAGTCGCCAGTAAGCAAGAAATGACTATGCACATGAGATTATAGGTTTTGTTCATGCTGCCTTTGTTTTATCCTTTTAGTCATATTTGAACCAATTTGATAATAGGTGCGCAAAATTGAAAACACAAAGAACATGTCTTGTTACTCTTTTGATGTAGATATTACATGCGAAGTTTTTTGAGAGAAGTAATTTCCAGATTAGATTAGAAGTGAATAGAAATTTCCTCAAACAAGGGCATGATAAATGTAGGGACGTCGCATGATGCCGTAAATTAGCCTAAAATTGTTACTGGGTAGGATTATGCTAGCATTTTTAAGTATAAGTGTTATATCTTTAACCACCTAATCATCAAACATATAACAGTTACTAGAAATCAACTCAACTGTAATATCAAGTACCTCATAAAGTCGGTTTTTTAAAAGAATAAAGTTGTATTTAACACACACAATACAACAACAAACAGGAAGCGGTGAACTTACTTGATAAGAGATGCGCCTACACAGAATCACACGCACGAATAATTACTAGGTTATATTCGAACCATGTACGAACTTATTTTAGTTATTTAGCTGTTTGTAATTCTTTTTTGTCTTTAGCTTCGAAGACCACGTTGAAATCAACCACATTTGTAGTTTTATTTTTAAAAGCAATGCGTTCAGTAGCTGTTTTGTAGTATAAACAAATATCAGTTATGCGATTGCTATCCGAGATGTCACTGCTTTTTTTAATTCTTCGAGTAAATATTTCAGACGCTGCGTTCCCTTTGAAATGTATACAGGTATATATATATATTGCCTTTTGGTTGGATACGGTCACATTGTTTTTATGTTGTTCATGTTTCATGCTTGCTTCAACAAACTTTTCCGAATACTCGTTCTCTAATAATGTTATTTTGATCACCATCAGTTCTTGATTTTAAAATTCTGTCAGATAAATTGCGGATCAAATTTCTCTTTTGCGAAATTTGAACAGCGTTGTAATAATGGATGCACTTCCCAGTTGGTACCTGCTTCTGATATACTTTCATTTTTAGTTTGCCATCTTCCAGTCTCAGTCGCAATACGCCAAGAAAAGGAATGTGAGTTTTCGCTCTAAATGTGACGGTTCACGTTGTTAAAATCTTTCAGCTTATCATATTTTTCGACATCTTCATCAATAATTAGGAAGGTGTTATCAACATATCTCAGATACGTATGGAATTATTTTTTTTAATATGTGGTTCCAGTTTAATGCTCCCAGATAGAATATGCAGGCGTCAGATAATAGATCTCCAAACGGACTGCGCACCGCCTTTTTATCGACGCGTGAAAGTGAATTGAACATTTTGAGTGTCCACATTAGGGATAATATTTAGATGGCTTGTAGGGATGAGGAATGATTTTTGTTTATACTGCATAGCGCCTACTAAATTTAAACAAAAAAGGTAAAAGCACTGCATTCAAACAATTCCAGAGTGCCTATTTATAAAAATGCCGTAGTTGCTTAGTGAACTATGCGGGCTAGACTAGTTGATTACTTAAGATTTCAAAGTACTCTTCATAACTAAAATCCAAGCGAAATTACGCACACCTGAGGCTGAGTTATACGACGTACTTAATCCTCGGCTAAACAAACAAAAGTTGTTCGTACATTACCCAATCTGAGTTTTGACTAGCACAGGCTGAATTATAATTTTGTTTCTTGAAGATATTTCGACATCCTTTTGTGGATGTCTTCTTCAGTTCACTCATCATCACAAGTTGAAAAAACCAAAATAATTAAGCAAGCGCGATATTTCTCTCGTCAAGTCATTTATAAATCAGACTGACCTTTCACTATATAGTTGCGTGTCATATGTGTGTGCATGTCAAAGTTCGTACTTTTTCAGAATTTTAACAGTTAATTGTTTGTGCCTATTTGCGTTTCCGAGCCTGCACGATTCTGGCATTCTATTTGTTGTTGTATTATGTTTGTTTATTCCAATTTTATCCCCTTGCATTAAAAAATGGACTATTTAAAGTACCAAATATTGCAGTCGAGTTGAGTTCTGCCGAAAAGAAAATGGCATTTTTAGCTGTTGTGTACATACCTAATTAAACGAACATTGGTTGCGCGGGTGGTGATAACAATTATTATAATCAAGGTTGCGGTCTTGATATAAACACCTGACCCATTAATTACTTACATATGTCAGTATAAACTAAGAATTGTATAGTGTAGAAAAGGCAATTCATCCAGTAGACCGGCTTCGTCCTTATTGGGAACTCATCAAGTACTGGCCAGAATTTGCCGCGGACAGGTTACGAACCTGGGCACGTCTGCTTCGGAATCTGGTGCTCTAACCACTGAGCTATCCTGCCGCACACTACACTACACACAATTTTCAGTTATATACTAACTAATGTAACTTGGTTAGTCAATTTTTCCTTTAGGTGAAGCTCATATGGCATCCATTTAGACCCAAAGTTCCAACTAACCATGCCCAATCTGTCATTACTGAACAGACACCACATTACATGGGGAAGTGGTATTGAAATGAACATTTATATAATTAAACGAACATTGGTTGCGCGGGTGGTGATAACAATTATTATAGTCAAGGTTGCGGTCTTGATATAAACACCTGACCCATTAATTACATTACCTGTACATACCTGTTTTATAATACGTGTATACTTACATAGGAGATATTTTTCAATTAAAAGTGCAAATTCATACTAATGACTTAACCATAAAGTTTGCATAATTTAATTATATAATTACATTACATAGTTTAATTACTTTAAATTCATTATCAATTCTCGCACACATGTTTCAATTGGAACTTGTTCTTACTTATGTCTGTCTTTGTTGCATAAGTATTACCGCTCATTTGCACCACAGTCCGCCTACACTTGTTTTTCTAGTCGTCATCAAAGTACAGCTTATCATAATTGCGCAATACCATCGTATATTTTTAGAGAAAATAAGGTCTTTGTAGACGACATAAAGACCTTGGCATTTTATGTCAGATCACAGTTTTAAGGAAAATTAAAATTATACTATAATGGAACGCAGTATTAAGAGCATATTAGCTTTCATATAGGATTGTACAATTTAATTGAATCAGCTATCATCATTAGTGGACTGTCAAATTACTTTTGTCTGCTAACAAATTTTTATGAATCGACACTATATTTCCATTTAATAGGGTGATAAAATATGCTAGAGGCCTTCTGAAATCTATTTAATTGCTGTCAAACATCGTTTCCGTTTTCACATTAACCGTGTTGCGATTGTTGTTACATTTTTCCTGACTGCTTGAGTGAGGTGATGTAATGTATATGTTTTTAGATAGACCTTTAAATCAAGTTTCACAATTTGAAATGCAATCAAGGTACAGTTTATTTAACCTGTCGCGCAGAATAGCAGAACTACACTTAACCGCCCGTACTGACGAATTCGAGGTTGTATGGCCATCGTCAAAACTCGACGGCCAGCCATATGACGAGGATTACCCTGTTACACGTATAACAAGTATGGGAAATCAGATATGCGGCTCATATTTGAGCGTCTCACATTCATTGTATTTGACTAAAAATATCTGCTGCACAATCTCTATGCACTCACAAATGTACCATTTTTGCAGATTTCTCCAGCGTTACTGACGCAGATGGTGATAATTATTGATACAGGTTTGTGAACTTTGATGTACACAAATCCCATTTTATTCTACCATTCACAGAGAACAATAGGAAAAGTTCGTATTCTCCAATAACCTGTTTCTGTAAATTTCTGGTTTGAAATGAATCTATTAGTAAATTGTCCGAGCTTGTCTTCAACAAATGCTGTTTTATCCTCGTCAAGGCTTTCAATCCCGATATTTTGACATTGTCTTTTGAACGTCTTCAATGGACTGTTCATCATAAGAATTTCTTAAACCAAGTAATGAAACAGGTAAAATTTCGTTTAAATAATTTGATTTATGCTTATTGTTTGATTGCATAACTATTCCTGATGTTTCACCGTCATGTATGTTTGTGTGTGCGTGTGTGTGTATAACTAATTCGAATTCAGGTGAATATAATTACATGTGTGAGTAAATTTACAACAAATCACACCAGTTTCCTTCGTTTTAATTCAGAAGCACTTCTTATATATGTGTGTATACTTTTATAATTGGTATGGTTCATTGTAAATTCACTTAGACAAACTAATGCATACACGTAATTTTATTAAACTGAATTCCTCTTAGCTACTCAGACAGAAAAACACGTGAACCACGGATGTTTATCTGGTGTAACCTTAGAATAAGTTATGTAATCAACAAACGAGTATAAATGGAACCATTTAAAAAATTATTTTCTTGATTTATAACTTATTTCAATAAAGTTCTGAATATGAGGGTCCTGTGAAAAAGGAATTGTCCTCTCACGAGAAAAACTTAATTTAAACAGAATCTAATAAATGAATATTGGTAAATTGGCTGTCTGATCTTTCTGTTACTTGGTTGCATGCAACCGAAAGCTCATCGCAGTTGTAGTAGGTAGTTTCTGCTGTCAAATATAACAGAAAATTCATTAACATAATCAGTACGATTTCTCTTGCAGAACGTATCATAACTGTTATAAACTATAAACAGGCATAAGCCAATCCTCTCAGATGGACATCTTGAAGAATGTCTTAATTAGTTGAATGCGCACTGTGTGCGTTAACATATGAAGCCTGCTCAGACACGAAGAAGGTAGTGACACCAGTTGTCCGTCTAGATTTCACAGGAATTCGCACATATGAGCACAGTCAATGATAATTTCCATAATAAACTAGAATATAATGCATGATTAATTTCGTTCTAATGCTTTGTATTTTAATTTGCACGATATTTTTTCACAAGTGGTAATAGTGCGCCTTTTCGCCGATGGATCTGCTGAGACATTAAACAATCATTGACTGGCGGCAGGTTTGCTATGTTGTGCAACTGGCTAAATATAAGGAGATCGGTGCTTATTTGAAGCTCGCAAACTTGATTTTAAAAAGTGTTAATAAATTGGTTAAAGATCTGTGTAAAATATATAACTTGATGCCAGACAATTGCTTCTGCTGTTTTGGAAAATAGTTCATAACTACTTCTGTTATGATATGATGTCAGATAAGTGGTATAAGTTGCTTTACGTATGACTAGCCGTAGTTTGTGATCATGCCGCGTGTGGAAAATAGGAATGAGGCTGAAAAAATTACCTGCCGCAGCTTGCAAATGCGAGGAAGTTGAATTGAAGGGACGATGGTATGTTTTTTTACAATTGTTGACGCATACTCAAGCATTACTATTAGGTGAAGAGGTAAAGTGGGTTGTAAGAGTACCACTATCTTCTATCTCGCTCCATTTTCTTCACCAAATTTATAGTGGATTTGAAGCACAATACCAGCTCTTACCAATAAGTCACCAGTGAGCAGGAATTGCATGTTCACGTAAAATTAAATGACTGCATGGAGTATTTACGATATCCTTCTGGTCCTAATTGAACTGAATTATTATTGGGCACACCATACCTGGCACTTAAATAATTTGTAGGCTTATTTAATTCAGAATGGAGTGTGGTAAAGTATAGAAATCAAATAAGTATCAATGAAATTGAATAGACGAAAGATTAATAAACAAAAGGAAAACTGTTTCTCGAAAATGGGACAGAAGTGTAAAGTAAAATTCTAAATTTTCAACGAAATTAGGGAGGGTTAACGACTATTAATTCTCCTGACAAATAATGTGTATTATTATATATATGCACATGTATAACTATTTTTAAAAAAATTATTAACTTACTTTTACTAATTCACTACCCTAGGTTTTTTGCCATTTGTTTTCCCTGAAATATCTCAGATATCTGCCTCATTCTATTGTCAGTCAATATTTCATTTGGCACTGAACCTAGTGATTTGTGTTTATCTCACGTTCAAAATCATAAATTCAAATATAATCCTTTCAATTCTTTAAATCAAGTTTGCGAGCTTGAAGTAAACACCAATCCCATTGTATTTAACCACTCGTCGAACTACATAACAAAACTATCGCCTGCCGCAACGCACTGACGCGTTTCGAACTTCCATGATCATCATCAGAGTATGACAGTCCGCATATGAGCTACAACGAAACAAACAAATCAGACTCATGAAGCCAGACAAAGGGACAGGCGTAGTGTTAATGAACTATACGGACTATAGTCAGGCGATGTTACAAATTCTGAATGACAAATCCAAATTTAAACGCGAAGAGGTACAACGCGACACTACGGCAAAATTAGAAAATTCCATAACGAAGATTCTAAACCGAATTATTTCGAAGGTCGAAGCTAAATAAGAAATCGACATAGAGCACAAAAATGCTTTTATTACAGAATGCAAACATGCAAAGCCCGTAGGTTCAACGCAACCGATATTATATGGGTTGCCCAAGGTTCACAAAATGACCAACAATGAGAGACTTCCGTCTTTCAGGCCCATTTTATCCATGATAAATTCTCCACAGCACAGGACAGCCAGACTATTATGCCGGGTTACTAAACCTATCATGAAAGGAAGAATAGAACACGTTGTACAGGACAGCTTTCAATTTGTGGAAAAAATTCGCGACCTGAATTTAAAAGAGAGGAAAATGGTGTCTCTCGATATAAAGTCACTCTTTACTAGCATTCTAATAAATAAAACTATAAATATCCTATGTGAATATATTCGATCATCAGGGGCGGAAACACTGATAGAAGTGGACGACATGAGAGAACTGCTATTATTATGCACATCCAACGTACAATTCGTATTCCAAGGAGTCTTTTATAGACAAATTGGCGGCATAGGTATGGGTAGTCCTCTTGGACCAGTTTTGGCAAATATATATATGCATCATTTAGAAACAACTGGTTTAAAAACATTTACCAATGGAGCTCATTTATACGTACCCTACGATACTGTCATCGTCTTTGAAAAGGATCTAGATACAAATGCACTGCTACATCACATAAACTAGGTAAACCAAGCAGTCAAGCTTACAATAGAAGATGAACAAGATGAATATTTATCCTTCCTAGATGTAGGAATAACGAGAGATGGAGAAGGTACTCTCTCAAGGTCAGTTCACAAATCAAGCTGGACTGGACAATATAACCATTAATTCAGTAGTGTTCCAAGGGCGTACAGAAGGAACCTAATAATAAATTTGGGCACACGGATACACAGGATTTGTTCACCGAACAAAATTGAATTAGAGCCAAATTTGCTTCTCGAAGCGTTGAGAAATAATGGCTATCCGGACTGGTTCATCGAATACAACTTGAGGCAACGCAACAAAATCGAGGCCAATTTGGAGGAAAGAAAAATTCCCCAGACAGTAACACTTAGTGTTCCCTTTGGAGGTGATCTTCCAGCTGAAATCTTCAAACGAAAAGTAATTAGAGCGAGTAAAGCACAGTTTCCATTAATACAGGTGAGTGGTGTTCAACACAACAAAACTGATGCGCACGAATGAAAAAGATAGCTTCTCTGTGAGGTCAACACCTTTGTCTGTATACAAATTTCAATGTACCTGCAACGCTCAGTACATCGGCAGATCAAAAAAGAGGCTCGAAACTAGAATACATCAGCATCTTCATCAAAAACTATTAAAGAGGGGTGCATCTCCTGCACAAAAATCAGCAATTTGCGAGCATTTACTACTCACAGGTCATGCTGTTAGTAGTAACAATTTTTCAGTTCTCTACAAGGCAAAAACAGAGAAAATGCTTCTAGCTTTTGAAGCTATTTCAATTAATAAGCAGAAGCCCTGCTTAAACGTGCCGAAAATAATTCAAAAAGAAATTAAATTGGACTGGAACAAAGACATTATTTACAAGCCTTGAAAAATAGCCTACGTTTCGCAAAATACGACACATCCATCAATTACGGACGCAATTACAATGAAAGCGATGACACACCAAATGACGTTACGCAAAAGGAGTGGTCTAAATTGCACAAGTAGTAGTGGTCTTAATTGCGCAAAACAGAGGATAACATAACGAAGAGGAGATTGGTTACGACAAATGTACAGTGGGATTGGATGAAAGAATATACTAACGAATGCAGAACAATGCCTGTAGATACTGGTAGAAATAAGATTTATTAAAGATGTTATTCAATGGAGTATGTTTTTTTGTTCATATATATATATATATATATATATATATATATATATATATATATATATATATATATATATATATGATACATGTTAGTTACATTCAAGACAAGTTTTAGATTTTAAAAGATGTATTATTTTGTTTCTCAGTGCTGTCCTTTTCGTTTCGGATTTGACCGCATTTTTCTTGTGCGGGACAATTGTTAGCACTCATAGGTCGGCAAAATCTTGAACCTTTTATCTTTTCAGATGATGTAATTTTTGGCCTCAGTTGATGGGTTCTCACTTGTCCCGTCTCTTTAAACCTTCAATCATCTGAAGCTTAAGGAGAACAAGTGGCTATCAACTGAAAAATATCATCTGAAAGAGTAATTTGCCGACCTATGAGTGCTAACAATTGTCCCGCACAAGTTTTAGATTGTCGTTTTTTATCATGCTGAGTTCGTCGATTGTGTCTGGTACCGCCACATTGAATAACTTGCACAAGACAATGGCGTTAACCAGCCTATGGTAAAGATAACCGTCCTCACTCGTGTCATAATAATAATGTTTGTCAACTTGCTGCTTACCACTAAATCTTGGACAACTTTGAGGTTGGCATATATTATAAATTTCTTGATGAATCTTTCATGCCAATGTCGGTTGAAACAGATTAGCCAACTCTTCCAAGGTAACCTTCTTCTTTGATTTGGTGTCTATCATTGAACGCACCTCATGGCCCGCAAATCGTGCAACCATTAATTTAAGAGCATCTTTGAAATGTCCAACTGGAAGTGTGTCTCCAGCTATTTCACTGGCATATTCTTATCTTAGTATCTGTAATTCCTCCTCTGATAGTCCACCGGCTGCCGCCATCTTTGTGCTTACATGTGAGAAGAATGCTTAAACTGCTGGAACAGTAAAGTGGGCTCGCATAACCAAATGGTCGTTAGCTGACACCGAACAGAATAACAAATATATTTAGTGAAATTCATGGGAATTTTTAGGTCCCAAACGCTGTTGCAAACGCTGATTTGTGACTGTAACTAATATTCAATCATGATTTTATTTCATTTAAGTAATCTGATTAAAATCAGAAAAGAAGAAAAAAATTATCCTTAAAATTAATAAAAATTTAACACGCACAATCAAAAGCCAGGGCTTAGCTAAGCAGCTTGGCTATAAGCGCATTTGAGCTCACGTGATGTTAGACGCATGGCGTTGATTAGTCGCCTAGTAGAGTTTTCTTACATCTAACAAAATATTATTATGATGACTATACTGGTACTGATAATCGGTTATGTTGTCAGCATAAATCTGTTTCCTTTCATATCCTTGACAATATATGCAACTGTATTTAAAATACTAAACGGAGCTATTGATGACCAGTCTTACAATTCTAATTTGACCAAAAATGTACCACTTAAGTTACCGATGCTATAAAAGTGTGCTCCCGAGGTATCTATTCGATCAGCCGTCTAAATTTAGTCAGTGTGTTGCTGTTTATGTACAAATCAGGTAAAGCGCTAAACAAACTCATTTTCGAATGTGTTCTTGTGTTTTATATGACACTTCCGCATACAATGTGATCAGCTGGTTTAAGTGAGCACATTTAAATCCGTGTGTGTGCATTCTAAACTGGCAATCTCAGGACACACATAAGCAGAAGTACTTTTTGCTAACGTAATTTCGTATTTGAGTTGTCAATTAACATGTAGTAAAGTAAAGAAGTATTTAGTAATGAACACAAACACAGATTGAGAATTAAAGTAATTTATGTAAGAAAAATGCGTGAGAGAGAGAGAGAGAAGCGAGAGAAAGAGAATCTATTGGTGTAAAGTTTAATTATTGAGCAACTAGTAAAATTAGCGATTAATTATGATCAATAGGTGATAAATAAGGAATTAAAGTGCTATATTAATGAGTATGCGTACAATTCTATGAAATACGTATCCGGATAGAAATTTCACATCTAGTTAGTTAAGGCAGAAATGAGTAACCGTTAAAAATTATTATGTGAATTAGTGTTTGTGACTGCATAGTAATTGTGCAGCCGACATTTCCTGTCACGTACAATGTATACAATATATGCAATGCAGTTTGATCCTCGCTAGTCAGTTTGCCGTCGTACTCTGATGATGATCAGGGATGGTCTAAACGCGTCAGTGCGTTGCGACCGGCGGTTGGTTTGCTATGTTGTTCGACGACTGATTAAATACGATGTGATTGGTATTTACTTCAAGCTCGCAAACTTAATTTTAAAAATTGTTACCACCACTCGCGCAATCAATTATTGTTTAGTTTTATGTGAATTGGTGGCAAAGAGGACAAAATCTGGTTATATGATAGCTACCATAAAGCAAATTGGTGCTTAATCCTGTAATTTGTCATTTTAATACCTTATTTATTCATGATTATTGGAGACGAAGTTTAAAGTAATTTGAGGAGCATATAAATTGAAAAATAAATGCGTTAACGAATGCGAGTTCAATTTTTGTGTAAGCTCAGTTATTATCTCGTGTTGACACTGTAACACCTACATTCTTTGCACACGTTGTGAACCCAGGACTTGGCTACCCGAAACAGCTGAGCGAATTAATGCGTTGAATCTATGATTTACGACTCGAGAAATCACAGTTTACGAACTAGTCCGACTGAACTTATATTATTTCGTCCCCATTGCGCAATTAGACTACAGTAGCCATGGTGGTGGTCATGTACAGTCTCATGTACACATGCTTTTCGTGCCAATTCGCGACTAAACACTAACTCCAAAATCATCTATATGGTTGGTGAGGAAATGTGAAACAATCGGATGGTGCATTGAAGCCGTATTATATTCCAGTTCATTTAGCTTTCAGCAATGCGATTTAAATAGTCAACTCTCTCTCTATATATATAATGTTTGCCAAACCTAGAAAGAATACCAACAAAATTTTGTTAGAAATAGGTTAAATTGCACAGTCGGGACGCGTTCTTTTCTACTCAAGTCATGTTCATTGCCTTCTGAAATAGTCAGGGGCAGTGCTGGACTATACCACTCCACAGCAAGAAAATGGCCTTGTTGCAGTTCAACGTTCATATTTGTTTCGGGCAGCCGGCGAATATAGTCAGTTCTACTATCATTCGTCGTTGTAGGTTCTCGGTCTCCGGATCGCGCCAAACGTATCAGTCCTGATATCGCGTCAAGTCGAAAAGTTCCAGGAACTGAACTGGGATTATTTGTCTCATTCATCAAGTGTTGTATACCTGGTTCAGGCAAAATATTAAAGTTGCAATTGAAATGGGCACTTGTGCATGTGCGGATACAATTCTTTTCTTATCTGATACATGAATTTGAATGTCATCATCGAAAAATACATTGCCTATTTGACTCACAAGGGAGATACAAAAAATCGAAACTCTTCATTCGTCAGTTACTTTTTATTTGCATTGCGATAATAAAACAAGCACTAACCATTTATTAAATAAAATCATCACTGATAAAAATTCTTAAAATCAAACTTGCGCACTTGAGATTAGAATCCATCCTATTCTATTTAACTAGTCGCAAAGCATCAAAAATATTACCATCCCTTGCACGAACATGTAGCAGAATAAAATATTCTAGTAGGGCTTATTGAAAGACCAGGCCCATCACAAATGATTGTCTAATTAATTAGTGACGGTTAGAACTGAAATAACATTACTGGTAATATTATGAAGCTGGTGGAAATTTTGAGAATAAATAATATTTGAAAACATTTTCGCAATAATTACCTGTTTTGTAATCAAAGGAGGACGACGATGGTAATACAACTTTTGTGAAACTGTCCGTAGTTTCGCTGTATCTTGGTAACTTGACGAAAAATTGCAATTAGTACTTGTTTCAAGTTATGCAATTAATTAACATAATTAAATAAGCAATCATTGATTGCGCTGATGGAGGTAACAATTCTTTAAATCAAGTTTGCGAACTAGAAGTAAACAAAAATCCCATTGTATTTAACTATCTGGCAAACATCGTGTGACTGACTGTAGTTTTGCTATGCTGTTCGACGACTGGTTAAATAAAATTAGATTGGTGTTTACTTCATGCTCGCAAACTTGATTTAAATAATTAAAATAATTGTTACCATTAACCACGCACTTCGTGCTGTCTCAATTGAACAATTTACAGAAAATTATCGACAGTTGCGTAAGGTTACTTACATTACCGCATATAAATTGTGCAGCTAATATTCCATATATATATGTATACATATATGAATATATATATATATATATATATATATATATATATATATATATATGAGAGAGTAAAACCAGAAATTACAATTCTGGCCTTTCGCGACTATCTTCTTCAGTTCACTCATCATCACAAGTTTTAAAGTACAAACTTCATTAGTTTAGTTGAAGAAAAACAGCTGGAATTCGGTCTGTGTTCGTCAAAACGCAGATGAATTAATTGTAAGTGTAATCGAGTGCAAACTAAACATTGTTTAAAGTAGAAGAGGCAATTCATCCAGTGGACTGGTTTCGTTCTAATGGGGAAAGCAAAATTAGAAATGCAGCATGTTCAATTCAATACCACTTCCCTAGGTAGTGTGGTGTCAGTTCTATAGTGACATATTTTGGATGGTTAGTTGGAACTTTAGGTCTAAATGGATGCAATATAGGCTCTACATAAAGAAAAGGCGAACCAGGACACATTAGTGAGTATTGATCTGAAAATTGTGTATAGTGTGCGGCATGGTGTCTCAGTGGATTAGAGCATCGATTTCCAAGCAGAAGTTCCCAGGTTGGAGCCCCGTCCGCGGCAAATTCTGGACAGAGTTCACAAATATAATGAAATCCATCTTTGGAATGAATTTCCTTTTCTACATTGCAGAATGCTTAGATTATACTGACAAACGTATGTACATAAGGGGCAGGTATTTATGCCAAGACCGTAACCTTGATTTAAGTAAGTGCGAAAATTATTTGAACTACAGTAGAACCAATTAACAGATATATTTTAAATATTAAATAATACAAAATCATGGAGCCAGAAAATCGCACACATCAACTGATTGCTCTCTAGCACTTGGATAATTATTCACAGCTGTGTTTTGATTTAAGAGAACTGTTTCAAAATGAAACTTCAGAGCCATTCCAAAACATAGGAAAGCGGAATTTTTCATGCAAATTTACATTTTACCCTGAAAGCGCATATATAATCTTATTTATTGTAACCACAAATATATAAAAGATGATGATAGTGAAAGTTCTACAAAATAGTTCCCGTTGAGGTAATTATATGTAAACACGAAAATCAAATACCGCAACCTTCGTTTAAATATTGATGCAAATTTCGCTGTACTGTCCTTGTTCTTAATCTCGTCGCCATTTCCTTGTGCGTGGTAAATGATAGCACACGTACATCGGTAAAATTTTGAATCATTTACATTTCCCAGTGTGCCTATTTTTGGCCTTGCTTGATGGGTGCTTAATTGTCTCTTCATATTGTCTGTATATCTATTTTCAGCGTTATTTGCAGACGAGCAGCTGATGGAAGGCTTCAAAAGGGACAATTGAGAACCCATCAATCAAGGCCAAAAACCGGTGCACCTGGAAATGTAAAGGATTCAAGATTTTACCGACCTACGACTGCTATCAATTGTCCCGCACAAGAAAATGTGGGCGAGATTAAAAGGCCTTTGGTTACATTTCCATTTATGCTAATGATTCGCAAAAAAATTAGCGGCAGTCACCTGTGCATATAATATTTGGAATAATTCTCCGCTACTTATGAAGAAACTTTACCAATTATCTTGGTACTTTAAATTAAATCAAGGTTGCGATCAAATTATGTACATACATTTTTCAGTATAAACTAAGCATTGCCAAATATAGAAAAAGAAATTCATCCCATAGACCAGTTTCGTTCGTTCTGGGAACTCATCACGTACTGTCCATAATTTGCCACGGACAGGGCTCGAACCTGGACATTATTTGGTATATAACTGAAATTGGGTGTGGCATGCATCAGAGTTGATCAGTAGTTAGAGCAATAGATTCCGAAGCAGACATGCCCGGGTTCAAGCCCTGTCCGCAGCAAATTCTGAACAGTACACGAGGAGTTGCCAATAAGGACAAAACCGGTCTACTGGAAGAATTGCCTTTTCCACATTATATAATGTTTAATTTATACTGGTAAATGTATGGACACAATAGGTCAGATATTTATATCAAGATCGCAACCTTGATTTATTTAATTGTTATCATTCCCTGCGCAACCAATATTCATTTATTTATATCTTATTACTAACAACCCTGGAACATGAAAATGTAGGCATGATCTGTAATTACAGACACAGATTAAAAAAACTGGGCATACATAATTGTTTGAATTTCATGAAAGAAATTGTTGATACGTATATTGCTGACAAACGTCATGATGATTTTGTAAGAGAGAGTAACTAGGTCTAACCAATCACCAAGTCGGAAACTTCTATAGATTCGGGGCAATTATTTAACATAAAATAGGAAGTTCAACATTTATTTATCATTTGATTAAGCAGTTAACAGATACGTAGTTTCTTCGGTCTGTCACACAAATTCAGCTAAGTTATTCACTAAATTCCGTGAACAAATTATTCGTGGCTATTAGAAATCATCAAACATAAATATTGTTGCCCAACGGATAAAATAAACAACTTATTTAATTTTGAGTCTAATGAAAGCTTAAAAGATGAAAGCTATCAGTTTAGTTATACAACCTACCGGCAGCTGGTGCCACAGACGGGCGAAAGTTTTTAGCTGCCTTTGTAGTTCACAGCCAGCTTACCGAATCAACTTCGAAAATTTCAGATAAAAATAAATCCTCTTTTATCTAATTAATAGCAAAACATAGCACAAGTATCGTTAGGTGCTGGCTTTACACGTTTTACCTGCCACGGTTATCATTAGAGGAATACGGCGAACAAGCTAAGGAAGATGAATGCACATCTTAAATATAAGGTAAGGAAAATCAGATAAGTATCTGTCATTCGTAGTACGCTCGCATTCATTGTACTTTACTGTAAATGCTGGTGGCATAATTTATATGCCATTACAAAAACAACTTAAGGTTTTTGCAAAACGTATATATGTTAAACAATTAAACAATCATTCTAGAGGTGAGAGCCGCATATCTAATTTTGCTTTCCATATATATATGCAATGCTGTTTGATCCTTGACTAGTCAGTTTGCCGTCGTACTCTGATGATGATCATGGAAGGTCGAAACGCGTCAGTGCGTGCGACTGGTGGTAGTTTTGATATGTTATCCAACGAATGGTTAAATACAATGCAATTAGTGTCTACTTGAAGCTCGCAAACTTGATTAAAAGAATTAAAAATTCATTTATTTTCTTCTTTAAACAGTATCGGCGGTAAATACTTCTGGATTCTGTCGAGCAATTACTTTTTTTCACGTGTCCAGTATATACACTACCGTGCATACATGAAAATTTGTAGACTGATAGATTTGGAGAGAAGTAGAAATTGATCCTTGTTATCCAACCTCATGATTCTATGTGAGTTGAATGTGATGTTGACTTTTGCACTGCGGAAATTCTACAGAGTGATTTTATATCTCAGCCGTGCCATGATTGAATCCGGTAGGAAGCCTCTATATGCCCAGTTTTGGAAAACTTGTAGTACGAATCGGATATGGACGGATGTTGACATTTGTGAACCGATCCGAGTAGTTTTTAATTAGAAAAAGTTTCTTCAGGTAGCCTAACTCTTCCTCGATCTAGTGTTCTGTGCAGATCTTCCTGATTCGGTTTACCACGTTGTTAACTAGGTATCTTTTATCGGATGTTAGTATACTACTGGTATATTTAATGTATTGCACATTGAAATTAGGCTTTCTTTGTGTTGCCATTGTCAAACCACGATTTTATTCTTGAGTGGGCTGAATGCACACTTTGTTATTAAATTTATTTTATATTACTAATAATATATGTAAGTATGTATTAGGTTTTGCGAACCTAGTAACAAATTAGTTCAGTTGTGACCAGAAGGATAAACCAAAGGCAGCATGAACGGAAAGTATAATCTCATGCACATTCGTTTCGTGCTTACTGGCGACTCATCAGTAGGAGCCGGTATTACGCCCTTTAACCACTATATATTCGGTAGAAGAATGTGGAATAATAGGACGGTACAATCTCCTAGACGAATGTGTAAACCTGTAATAGTGAAGCTAACATAATCTGAAGTCAACGACAATACGACTTCAATGCTAACTCACACTATATAATATATATACTGAGTCTGTAAAGGATACTAACACTATGGCCATTGTGTTAGTAACTGATACCTTTTTTGAAATCGATGAGTACCGGATACTAACACTATGGTTTCCGAGTCGGTACATGATACCAACCTGATGGATATAAATTTATGCTAAAGTTCACCCAAATTGAGAATTACAACAATTTCCGAACACCTGTTACTCCAGTTAAACCATACACTCTGGCCTTCATCGATATCAGTTATCACATTTCGCGATAAGCATGACATCATTCAATTCAATATATTACAGTTAAATACTGTTTTGTTGCGAAGATCTAATATATATGCAAGTATGTATTAGGTTTTGCGAACCTAGTAACAAAGTAGTTCAGTTGTGACCAGAAGGAGAAACCAAAGGCAGCATGAACGGAAAGTATAATCTCATGCACATTCGTTTCGTGCTTACTGGCGACTCATCAGTAGGAGCCGGTATTACGCCCTTTAACCACTACATATTTGGTAGAAGAATGGGGAATAATGGGACGGTACAATCTCCTAGACGAATGTGTAAACCTGTAATAGTGAAGCTAACATAATCTGAAGTCAACGACGATACGACTTCAATGCTAACTCACACTATATAATATATATACCGAGTCTGTAAAGGATACTAACACTATGGCCATTGTGTTAGTAACTGATACCTTTTTTGAAATCGATGAGTACCGGATACTAACACTATGGTTTCCGAGTCGGTGCATGATACCAACCTGATGGATATAAATTTATGCTAAAGTTCACTCAAATTGAGAATTACAACAATTTCCGAACACCTGTTACTCCAGTTAAACCATACACTCTGGCCTTCATCGATATCAGTTATCACATTTCGCGGTAAGCATGACATCATTCGAATTCAATATATTACAGTTAAATACTGTTTGTTGCGAAGAACTAATATATATGCAAGTATGTATTAGGTTTTGCGAACCTAGTAACAAATTAGTTCAGTTGTGACCAGAAGGATAAAACAAAGGCAGCATGAACGGAAAGTATAATCTCATGCACATTCGTTTCGTGCTTACTGGCGACTCATCATTAGGAGCCGGTATTACGCCCTTTAACCACTATATATTTGGTAGAAGAATGTGGAATAATAGGACGGTACAATCTCCTAGACGAATGTGTACACCTGTTAATAGTGAAGCTAACATAATCTGAAGTCAACGACAATACGACTTCAATGCTAACTCACACTATATAATATATATACCGAGTCTGTAAAGGATACTAACACTATGGCTATTGTGTTAGTAACTGATACCTTTTGTGAAATCGATGAGTACCGGATACTAACACTATGGTTTCCGAGTCGGTACATGATACCAAACTGATGGATATAAATTTATGCTAAAGTTCACCCAAATTGAGAATTACAACAATTTCCGAACACCTGTTACTCCAGTTAAACCATACATTCGTCTAGGAGATTGTACCGTCCTATTATTCCACATTCTTCTACCAAATATATAGTGGTTAAAGGGCGTAATACAGGCTCCTACTGATGAGTCGCCAGTAAGCACGAAACGAATGTGCATGAGATTATACTTTCCGTTCATGCTGCCTTTGGTTTATCCTTCTGGTCTCTACTGAACTAATTTGTTACTAGGTTCGCAAAACCTAATACATACTTGCATATATATTAGTTCTTCGCAACAAACAGTTTTTAATAATAATATATGTATTTAGAAAGAATATTCCTTGTGTTTCTGGATGATAAATCATTACTTATTACGTAGGAAAAAGAACGCAATCATTGCATAAATAGGACAAACTGATTTTTAAATGTTTTGGGAAGATTTTTCTAAATCTATTTCGATTAAGATTATAAAAAGGAAAATTTTAATTTCACGTTGATCATAAAAGGTAGCACTGTCCACAAAATCAGCAATTTCTGATCATTTCATTTAAACAGAGCAATAAGTGAGCACAATTATTTTCTACATTCATCACAGTGGGAGGTCGAACAAATTCTCAAAGATTTATGAAACACTGTAAATCAAACAGCAAAATTCCTGCTGAATTTTAATAATTTCATCAATGCAATATTGTATCGGATTACCCATGAATAAGTTAGAACATTACTTATTTTCAGCAATAAAAGCAAACCCTAATTGTACAGACTTCATCAAATGTAACATTATCAATAAATGGACACGAAGTAGATGTGCTGCAATACACATAAACTTTACAATTTGGACATTATACGCAAAATCGTACAATGCAAAACAAAAATAAACAAACATGAAAAACATTTTAATCATGTTTGGGAGCTTGATATAAACACCTATCCCATTGCATTTAACCAATCGCAAAACATAGTAAAGTAAAATGTTTATGGGTATACTAGAGATGAGAACCGCGTGTCTGATTTTCTATAACCTTTGTCTTTCTGCTCTGATGATAATCATGGGAGGTCGAAACGCGGCGTGCGTTTGACTGACTTTAATTTTTTCTATATTATGCAACTGTTTAGCTGCAATAGGATTGGTATTTATAAACTACCTTGACTTCAGCATCATGCATCATAAATTTAATTAATTTTGAAATTTAATTATGTAATAGGTATTGCGCACCTAGTAAAAAATTAGTTTAAATATTACCAGAAGGATAAACCAAAGACCATGAGGAAAGAGGAATCTTGTTCACTTTTATTTCGTGCTTACTAGAGGCTTATCAGTAGGAGCCAGTAATACTCACAATTCCTAATATCTATTTTTGTGAGAAACGTGTTAGTAATGTAAAGTCCTGTTTTCCAACATTCCTCACCAAAATAAATACTGGATAAAAGGCATAATACCAGCTCTTACTGATGAGTCGTTAGTAAGCACGCAACGACTGTGCAAATGAGATTATACATTCCGTGCATGCTGTCTTTGTTTTATCCTTCTGGTTTTATTTGCACGATTACTATGTTTTTTGTCAGGAACAACAAACTGTGGATTTATGTGGCTAGTCAACTGGGTAAACTTTGATATAGATCTGCTTCTTTATCGTTGTTGGACCAGATGAAACCGAATATAATTGTAGGATTAAATCCTGTTTTATAGCATTTAGACAAGTGTAAAATGCGCTACGAATCAAATAGTCTGTCGGAATTCTGTGTGCATTAATAGGCATAAGAAGCGAGCAAATTATGAAGAAAATGCGCTTTGTCGATAATTATTAAATATTGCTAACTTTAACTGGGAGAATATCTTGGTTTCAATTGAGAAAATAATTACATTTTGATTTATATTACGCGTTTATACGCATTCCGATATTGATCAACGTCAGAGTATAAGGCTTTTAATAATGTAGAAATGGTTAACATTGGTTGGTTTTTTACATTCATAATAGTGTTTTATATATCAGTAAAATCATGAAATTGGTATAAATTAAAGCTTTCTCGTATATTATATTACACTTTAATTCAATAACATTTCAACTGGATGCACTGTGTCTTTTAAACAACGAAAAATCAGTAAATGAGTTGCCTATCTCCATATGTGTATAAATGCATATATTAAAATTCAAATTGAAGTGATAGACAAATGTAGGGTTTTAGCAGTAAAAACAACAACTTTGCATAAGATATTAAAATGAATTTCATCTAATTGTCCGGTTTCGATCATGCTTAAAAATCAATTGATAACCAAAATTCCCGTAACAGGGATTAAAACACTAATGCATTTGATTATGAGATATGCAACTTATCGCCCATATTAAATTCAATTTTCAGTAAATTATCAATTTACACATTTCATTCAGTTTTCCCTCCAAGTACATTTTCTCGAGCATTTATTTTCACTAGAGGATTCAACTAGCACGCCCAATCTCTGATTTTGCGTTTTTCTCATTACAAACTTGAGAAACGATGTCAAAGATTGAAACAAATGAGGCGCTAGTTTTGTTACGTTATCCGACTGTTTTATAGTGTTTCATTTAAAAAATTTCTTGAACTTCATTTAATTTATTTTCGCCATTCTTTGCGTAATATCTGAATAATATATTTGACAAATTATAGTTTTTCTCACATTCTCATATTTTTGAAAATAATTATTTATTTTTAATTTTGAATATGCTACTTTTATTAACAAGTAGCTTTTAGATTACTAGTATATATTGCGACTGTCATTTTACGACATTATTCATAGCATGAAATAAATCAACTGCAATTTAACAATATGCGTTTTTCACCTTAGCCAATTTATTTGTGTTCTTTAATTCAAGTTTTGCTATGTTGTTGGACTGGTTAGATAAAATGAGACTGGTGTTTATTAAAAGCTCGCAAGTTTGATTTTTATTAATGTATTCACCACTCACGTAATCATTGATCGTTTAATTAATTTGTATTTTGTAGTTACTGATTATTTTAAATAATTACTATTATTTACGACTGGCGGTAGTTTTTCTATGTTGTTCGACGACTGGTTAAATACAATGGGATTGGTGCTAACTCCAAGCTCGCAAACTTGATTTTAAGAATTATTATTTACGAGATTCTATTTTGCGTATTTCTAAATTTGTTTATAGCTTCTCTGTTGTTCTTCGCTCTCAACAAAGCCAAAGCAACAAGCTGTAAATGTCCATAGGTTTATTTATTTTTATTGATTACACATGTGCCATGCGTTTCAGATGGTATATCATATTTACATCATTTTTTTGTAACTTCTGGTCTAACAAATTTTTATTTATCCACAGTAGACTCGTGAAGCGATGGCTTTTATCCAGTGATTGCCGTGTGTAGCCTTAAGTGGATGGCAAATCCAACTGTTCAATCTGCGCATCGTGAACAGATCACTTCTTTGCTGGACGGTCAGTTCATGGCTCATGATATCTTTCGGTAAGCTGGCTATGAAATACAAAGGCAACTAAAAATTTTGGAATTTCGCCCATCTGTTGCTCCAGCTGCTGGTAGGTTCTGTAACTAAACTGTTGGCTTTCATCATCTTGTGCACGATGATGATGAGACTCGAATTCAAATAAGTTGTTTATTTTATCCGTTGGGCAACAGTATTTATGTTTTATGTTTTCTAATAGCCACGAAAAATTTGTCCACGGAATTTAGTGAATAGTTTAACTAAATTTTTGTGACGGACTGACCAAACAACGTACCTATTAACTGCTTAATCAAACGATAAATTAATGGTGAACATATTATTTTTTGTCAAATAATTGCCCCGAATCTATAGACGTATCCGGCTTGGTGATAGGTTAGACCTAGTTACTCCTTTCTACAAAATCATCATGATGTTTGTCAGCAATACACGTAACAGCAGTTTTTTTCAAGAAATTCAAACAATTATGTATGTCCAGTTTTTTATCTGTGTCTGTAATTACAGATTATGCAAACATGTTCATTTTCCATGGTAGATAGCAGTAAGATCTAAATATCTAACCTATTGTGTTCATACATTTGTCAGTAAGAACTATGCATTTTATAATGTAGAAAAAGCAATTCATCCATTAGACCGGTTTCATCTCTATTGGTAACTCCTGGTGTACTGTTCAGAATTGTCGCGGACAGTGCTCGAACCTGGGCCCGTCTTCTTCAGAATCTATTTCTCTAACCAATGAGCAACTCTGCCATATGCCACACCCAGTTTTAGTTATATGCCAACTAATGTCCATGTTTAAAAACTGTCCACGTCAAATTCTAGACAGTACATGATGAGTTCCCAGTAAGAACGATACTGGTCTACTGGATGAATTGCCTATTCTATATTTGACAATGCTTAGTTTATAAAGCCAAATGTATGTACATAATGGGACGGGTGTTTATATCAGGATCGCAATCTTGATTTAATTAATAGTAACAAGATAATTGGTAAGATTCCTTCATTAATAGCAGAGAATTATTTTGAATTCTCTATGCACATGTGACTGCTGGTAATTTTTTTGAAAGTAATTAGCATAAATGACAATGTAACAGAAGACTTTTCTGTAGCCATCAAGGCCGAGGAATTTGATTTTCGTGTTTATAGATAATCTAGCTCCATGAGAACTATTTCGTAGAATTTTCACTAACCTCATCTTTTAAGTTTTTTGATAATGATATATAATAGGATATATATGACTTTGAGGGTAAAACGTACATTTCAATGAAAAATTCCGCTTTTCCATTTTTTCGAACGGCTCTGAGCTTTCAATTTGAAACTGTTCCTTTAATTCAAAACACAACTATGAATATTTCTCTAAGTGCTAGTGAACAATCAGATGTTCTGTGAAAATTTCTGGCTCCATGATTTTGTATTTTTTGATAAATAAAAATGATCTTAAAACTGTAATTGGTTCTACCTTAGTTCAAATAATTTTCTCACTTACTTAATTCAAAGTTACGGTCTTGACATAAACATTTGCTCCTTCATGGACATACGCTTGTCAGTATATATATATTTTTCCTGAATCAGGTTTTCCAGCAATGGATGAAAGAGACGTAAATAATCCCAGTTCATTATGTGGAGTTTCTCGACTTGATGCGATATCAGGACTGATACGTTTGGCAGGACCTGGGCGCCGAGAAGCTACAACGACGAATGAGAGTATAACTGCCGACACCCGTCGGCTCGCTGAAACACATATGAACTATGGACTGCAACAAAGCCATCTTCTTACTGTGGAGTGGTATAGTCCAGCAATGCCATTTAATATTTCAGGAGGCAATGGACATGACTTGAGTAGAAAAGAACGCGTTCCAACTGTGTAATTTGGTCTACTTCTAAAATCATGTTGGTGGTATTCTTTCCAGATTTGGCAAATATTATATAGAGGGAGTTGACTTTTTAAGTCGCATTGCTGAAGGCTAAATGAACTGGAATCTAATACTGCTTCAGTGCACCATCCGATTGTTCTCCATTTCCTCACCAAACATATATATGATTTTAGAGATAGTGTTGAATCGCGAATTGGTATGAAACGCATGTATACATGAGAAATTAAAAAAATTCATGCTGATTTTGGCGTATCCTTCTGTTCCTGTTTTAAATAACTAGTCACTATGTGACTAGACCTAATACAACTCGAGTGGACTTCTAGCAATAAGAAAGTAGTCTTTTTAACTGCGTTGTACGTACCTGCTTGATGATATTTAAAAAAAAATTTCATGATTTATTTTTTTTAAATAATTAATAAAATATCCCGTTGTTTATTTATATTAAGGTTGCGATTTTACTTTAAAAAATTTCTATTAGTATATAAATTTGTCAGTTTAAATTAAGCATCGTGTACTGTAGAAAAGACAATTTATTCAATAGATCGGTTTCGTCCTAATTGGAAACTCTTCAATAACTGTTTAGAAATTTACGCGGACAGTCTCGAATCTAGGAACGTCTGTTCCGAAACCTGACTCAAACGAATGAGCCACACAGCCATATCGGTTGTTTGGTTGCAATGAACCCTTGCTGTGGTTGTAAATAATGAGCTTTTCCACGCAAATATTAAGTGCTTGTGCTGCATTTAGCAAAAAAATGACATAATTCAACTTTATTAATAAATATCTAGCAAAAATATCCCAGGCGAAAATTAGTATTTGTATTTTAGTACACTTTTATTTATCATCTCAGTGTTTATCTCACGAGCTTATCACACGTCAATTATTACTCATTTTTACCTTTTACTACCAATAACATGCAAATTGATATGTCGTTACCGTCCCCGAAGACATTGTAATTGATAGTAGTCTGGTGCAAGTTTTTACTTTCGATGCCGATTTTAATGGACGAGATTCTGTTAGTAAAGCACTTTACATTAATGACGATTAAACCAAAATGACTTTGTGATTCCTATGGCTACTAGAACCAGTGAGAGGATGGCAGCAACAACAGCTAATTTTGGAATGCTATCTTACGACACTTTTGCGCATTTTACTTGTGGACGCTTTCGGCTGGATTTGTTTGATAAGGCATCTTCACTGGAAGAAACAAACACAGTTTGACATTCAAGTGAGCATTGTAATCTTTTTCTTAAGTGGATATTGCTTTATACACACACACACACACACACACACAGAGAGAGATAAGTATGAATATATATATATATATATATATATATATATATATATATATATATATATATATATATATATTTATTTATTTATATATATGAAAAAAAAACAATATTGTGAAATTAAATAGCATTTAGTAATTTATTTATACCAATATCTACAACCATCATTCTGGATTTGTTAAAGCTTTTTACAGACTTGTTTCTCATAAAGCCATATGATGCATTATCGCTTTCAAATTTAATGTGTTCGAAAGCACTGAGTGTGTCATTCGCTGCGACACATCATCGGGGAATGTCAAAAAGAATCGTCTTATCTGCAGAAGTGTGCAGGTTGGATAAAGGATATCAAGTTACTGCATACACATTCAACCCCGATTCCACTTCCTCTCCTGCTCTATCCTCTTCTCAATCTAGCAATAGCGCCTTTTTAGATGATATGATTATGGTCGGTGTTGATTATATCACTGAGTTCAATATCAGATTGTAAATAATCTAAAATAGTTCAAGTAGACTACCATTCTTTAAAGCTTGGTTAGGTTTTAACATCGACGCATTTAGTGTGCCAACATTAAAACAAATCGGGCAACAAGAAGCTCTTGCATGTTCTTTGGTTAAATAGGCAATCGATGTACGTTGCGTATCTGAAATCAGAATACAGGATCCTAAAAGCATTACAGAACTGGCTGCATCATATTTTACTACGCGTAATTGGCTTCGAACCTCTGGTTCCAAGGAGCTTGCGCAAGCCGCTCAATGAGGCGTCCGTACTGTCTTTAACACACTAGCCGAAGATTATTTAACTGCGTGGATCCCTGTAAGAAGCCGATTTTATGCGGCAAATTTTAATACATCTACTACAATCGATGCCAAAAACCGCTATCAGCGTTGCCTTTTCCTTGGTTCTGTTGTAACAGGTATAAAAAGTATGGGAAATCAGATATGCGGCTCATATTTGAGCGTCTCACATTCATTGTATTTGACTAAAAATATCTGCTGCACAATCTCTATGCACTCATAAATGTACCATTTTTGCAGATTTCTCCAGCATTACTGACGCAGATGGTGATAATTATTGAATCAGTTTTGTGAACTTTGATGTACACAAATCCCATTTTATTCTACCATTCACAGAAAACAATAGGAAAAGTTCGTATGCTCCAATAACTTGTTTCTGTAAATTTCTGGTTTGAAATGAATCTATTAGTAAATTGGCCGAGCTTGTTTTCAACAAATGCTTTTTTATCCTCGTCAAAGCTTTCAATCCCGATAATTTGACATTGTCTTCTGAACGTCTTCAACGGAATGTTCATCATAAGAATTTCGAAAACCAAGTAATGAAACAGGTAAAATTTCGTTTAAATAATTTGATTTATGCTTATTGTTTGATTGCATAACTATTCCTGATGTTTCACCGTCATGTATGTTTGTGTGTGCGTGTGTGTGTATAACTAATTCGAATTCAGGTGAATATAATTACATGTGTGAGTAAATTTACAACAAATCACACCAGTTTCCTTCGTTTTAATTCAGAAGCACTTCTTATATATGTGTGTATACTTTTATAATTGGTATGGTTCATTGTAAATTCACTTAGACAAACTAATGCATACACGTAATTTTATTAAACTGAATTCCTCTTAGCTACACAGACAGAAAAACACGTGAACCACGGATGTTTATCTGGTGTAACCTTAGAATAAGTTATGTAATCAACAAACGAGTATAAATGGAACCATTTAAAAAATTATTTTCTTGATTTATAACTTATTTCAATAATGCTCTGAATATGAGGGTCCTGTGAAAAAGGAATTGTCCTCTCACGAGAAAAACTTAATTTAAACAGAATCTAATAAATGAATATTGGTAAATTGGCTGTCTGATCTTTCTGTTACTTGGTTGCATACAATCGAAGGCTTATCGCAGTTGTAGTAGGTAGTTTCTGCTGTCAAATATAACAGAAAATTCATTAACATAATCAGTACGATTTCTCTTGCAGAACGTATCATAACTGTTATAAACTATAAACAGGCATAAGCCAATCCTCTCAGATGGACATCTTGAAGAATGTCTTAATTAGTTGAATGCGCACTGTGTGCGTTAACATATGAAGCCTGCTCAGACACGAAGAAGGTAGTGACACCAGTTTTCCGTCTAGATTTCACAGGAGTTCGCACATATGAGAACAGTCAATGATAATTTCCATAATAAACTAGAATAGAATGCATGATTAATTTCGTTCTAATGCTTTGTATTTTAATTTGCACGATATTTTTTCACAAGTGATAATAGTGCGCCTTTTCGCCGATGGATCTGCTGAGACATTAGACAATCATTGACTGGCGGCAGGTTTGCTATGTTGTGCAACTGGCTAAATATAAGGAGATCGGTGCTTATTTGAAGCTCGCAAACTTGATTTTAAAAAGTGTTAATAAATTGGTTAAAGATCTGTGTAAAATATATAACTTGATACCAGACAATTGCTTCTGCTGTTTTGGAAAATAGTTCATAACTACTTCTGTTATGATATGATGTCAGATAAGTGGTATAAGTTGCTTTACGTATGACTAGCCGTAGTTTGTGATCATGCCGCGTGTGGAAAATAGGAATGAGGCTGAAAAAATTACCTGCCGCAGCTTGCAAATGCGAGGAAGTTGAATTGAAGGGACGATGGTATGTGTTTTTACAATTGTCGACGCATACTCAAGCATTACTATTAGGTGAAGAGTTAAAGTGGGTTGTAAGAGTACCACTATCTTCTATCTCGCTCCATTTTCTTCACCAAATTTATAGTGGATTTGAAGCACAATACCAGCTCTTACCAATAAGTCACCAGTGAGCAGGAATTGCATGTTCACGTAAAATTAAATGACTGCATGGAGTATTTACGATATCCTTCTGGTCTTAATTGATCTGAATTATTATTGGGCACACCATACCTGGCACTTAATTAATTTGTAGGCTTATTTAATTCAGAATGGAGTGTGGTAAAGTATAGAAATGTATAGTTTGGTAGTACGGGATTTCATTTACAAATAAAAATCAATGAAATTGAATAGACGA
>JAQBSW010004390.1:0-69915 GCA_029291075.1 Eudiplozoon nipponicum | reverse complement strand
AGGTTTTGAGCGTTAAATCACGTAAATCCACTGAACTGTAGGGTTTCGGATAAATGATTGAGAAATACATAAAATATAAATCAAGAAAGTCTTAAATGAACTGTTAGTGGTTTTGTAAAAATGGTTAAGGCACACAAAACATGTAAAAACTGGTTTTGAGCGTTAAGTCACATAAATCCACTGCATGTTACCTGCGTATTGCATGCGGGTGTGTATTATTATTAAACAAAACCCTATTAATTACAATTAAATTTGCAGTTCAAGAAATCTCAATTAAAACTGCTTGAAACTAACAGAGATTTTTGCTAAAATCACAGTTAAGAGAAATATTGTGTAAAACCAGAATTAGACTATTTGACCGAACTATATGTGTCCAAATTGAACTTCGTTGGGTTGTAACGCGGAGCCGCGTGTTACAATATTGTACAGTACATCTAGTGAAATTTACTTATCATCATGAGACTAATTGCACATATTTATGTGATGTGATATATTTTTATATTGTACATTTTCCAATATTATTATCTATTTGATGGAACATGTGTGGTTTGAATCCAAATAAAGATATTCTATTCTATTCTATTCTAACTTCATGAATCTATCGTATTTGATTCATACTGGTTCAAATTGAAATCTTTTATACAGTAGCACATTTCATCAATAATTTTTTTAAATGCCTTAATCACAGTAATTTTATCACTGCTGGCTGTTGATAAATTATATACGAAAATTATAGAGATTTACTTTTTATACGAGACAATGGACATTTTATGTGATTTGATATATTTTATATGTTGTACATTTTCTTATATTATTGTCTGTTTGATGGAACATGTTTCGTTTGAATCCAAATAAATATTTTCTTTTCTAATCTATTCTATTTGTCGGGGAATTATCTTAGTGATCATCCAGGCAATTGGTTCTTTTAAAAGTCATTTTCTATTTTCGTGGCCGGTTTTGTGTAATATCTTACAATCAAATCTGAGAGTGAGGGATCTATATCTTTTGTTGAACTGTCCGCTCTATATGGGTCAATAATGTAACGACACAAATTAATGGCCGACATATTGCGTAAATTAAATTCAATTTTATTTACGTTACACCAATGAGAAAAAAGCGAAACTTGCCGTTTAACCAATAGTGTGCAAGTAGACATATATTACTATGGCATGCTATTTAAGCACGGCAATTTACCATGCAAGCCAGTTGTGGCATTTGCATTCTACCTTGCTTCACGCGTGTGCGTTCTGTCGGCTGTCAATACCTACGCTGGTGATTTGATAGTTTCACCAACAACTAACTACATCCGTGACTCAACTTGTTGCGGTATACCCAGAGAGACGAGCCAATTAAGTGCAGAACCTGCAGGACGTTATCCACATCGTGATTACAGCTCAACCACGGGAGCGACAACTCAACCAGAGTCCACCCAAGGCTCTAGGACATCTTCACACTCTGAAGACTTCAGGAGAACGCATTACCAGGCCCTCTTAAGGGCCCCCTATCAGTAACTAATCTCTATTCAGAGCACCTTAACCGAGTTTGTAACGTCGTACGGCATTTACTTGAAGCCGGGGCGTTTACAAAATTGGCGACCGCGCCAGGATATTGATTATTGTTCTGATTTTTTTGGTATAAATAAAATTGACTTCCTTTTTCATCTATTTGGGATAAAAATCGATTAAGATTTGCGTTTTATCTACCGTGATCGTGGTCTTCTGGGAATTCTGTTGGGTATATATTCGTGGATTTGTGGTGAATTTTTTTGGGGGGTATAATAATAATAATACGGGGCATCTGTTCGTCTTTCCTACGTACAAAACGGCACCGTACGTACTGGACAGGCTAAATTGCGGATAATTTCAATTTTTGGAAGCAGTTACTGTTCTGCGCTCATTCAACTGTGGAAAATAATAATACATTGGCATCAAAGGCCAACGGGGCCTCTGTTCATCTTTCCTACGTACAAAACGGCACCGTACGTACTCGACAGGCTCAATTGCGGATTTTTGGAAGAAGTTACTTCGTGCTTTTGTTCTGCGCTCATTCAACTGTGGAAGCTGTTTGTGGGTAAGCGTTTCGTTAAAGTATATTTATACATTTTCATATTGCTTATAAATTTATGCTTTTAAGATCCCGTAAGATTGTTAAAATGTCAGGTCCAATTTTAGATATTGATGTTCCTGTTTGGGATGGAGATAGTGAGCTATTCTTTATGCGCGTAGACTCCGCTTTCTCCCCGTTTCCTGATTATGACAGTCATCAAAAACTGTCGAAGGTTTTTGCTAAACTACCTTCTGAATTGCAGCGACGGATTTATCCTAAGCTTGAGGCCATTAGGAAGCTACCTAATCCCATTTTGGGCCTACAAAACGAGGTAGAATCCTTGCTTGGACCCACGGAAACTGAGCAGATAATAAACAAATATGCGCAGTTAGATATGCCAAATCTTGGCCCCATCGAAATACTGAGGGAATTACGGAAACGTTGGTATAAAACCAACATTTCTGACCATGAGGCTAAGGTTGTTTTTATTAACAATCTTCCCCAAACATTAAAACTCTTTGCCAGACAGCTCCCCAACACTCTCTCTATAGATGACTTATCTGAGAGATGTGAGTTAGAATATAGGGTTTTGGAACCCAAAGTGAATCCATCATCCTTTTCTTCACCCCCGCAAGATGATAGACTCTCCTCTTTAGAGAGGACAGTGGCGAACATGGCTAAAGTTCTAGAAGGATTGGCCATTACCAAATCCGAGCTAAATCAAGTGAATGCTCGACCAAAATTCGTTTCCAAGTCAAATTATAATGGTAGGCGGCGATCGAGATCTCCGCAATCCTTTAATAAATATGCCCCAAAGAACTGGTGTTATAACCACCAGAAGTTTTTTTATGCTTGCCAAGTTTGTCTTTGTCGTTCCGAAGAATTTCCGAATGAGTGTCAATTTCCACAGCTGACGGAAAGGACAACAGACCGCAGGCACAAGGGTGCATCAGTATCGGGAAACGTCTGGCGCAGGAAGTAGAAGACCGTACTTTCTGCACATCAACGGCATCAACGGCGCTACAGGGAAGAAGCCAACTACAATCCGACATCCCTGTCGACTCTTTTCGTCCACGCCGAATTTTTCACATAGAGAACCAAATGGACAACGCCGGTCGCAATCACCAGCCTACTTGTTTGCATGACCCGGCCAAACAGCCCAACGAGCTTCTGCACCTTCTTGATTTCAAAACTGGCGAAGAGTTCATCGTAGACACAGGTGCGGCAGTCTCAGTTCTCAAGGGTGATTCAATGGCCGAGATGTCGCTAGGCGTTCTTCTCGCAACAGCTACAGGCGAGCCCATACCAACTTATGGCTGCCGGTACCGCACACTCAACATAGGTCTACGACGTGAATTTTCCCACAACTTCATCATTGCCAAGGTCTCACATAATATAATAGGCCTTGATTTCCTTCTAAAATTTCGGCTCATTGTTGATCTTGCCAATCAAAAGATCATCGACCCCTCCACCGGACTTGAGCAAAGTTTTTGGACACTTGCCTCCGAGCGTTTGGAGTTACAGGTCATTCAGCCAACCCCAGTGCATCATTCAGCAGAGATATCAGCAGCTCTTCGAAAATACAAATCGCTTTTCGATCTTAACAAGTCAGAGCTACGAGTCTCCAACACGATGCATCATATCGTCACAGAAGGACAACCTATTGCACTCAAGAAGCGACCACTGGCTCCTGCTAAGCTGAAAGCTGCCCAAGAAGAATTCTCAAGGCTTTTGGAAGAGGGAATCATCAGACCATCGAAAAGTTCATGGGCGTCACCACTGCACTTAGTCTCTAAATCAAACGGATCGTACAGAGCCTGTGGAGACTACCGTAAGCTAAATTCAGTGACAAAATCTGATGCATATCCTATTCCAAATATCAACACTTTACTTGAAAAACTCAACGGCAGCAATTTCTTCTCAGTGATTGACCTCAGACAAGCGTACCATCACATCCCGGTAGCACCAGAGGATATCGAGAAAACTGCAGTCATCACTCCATTTGGCCTTTTTGAATATCTTTACATGCCTTTTGGACTTAAGTGTGCTACTCAGACATTTCAAAGATTCATGGACAACATACTTCGCGACGACTCTGCTTATTGTATGTCATATCTCGATGACATTATGGTATTCAGTCCAGATCTAGAATCTCATGCGAAACATCTACGAAATGTCCTCTCACGCTTATCCAACCACGGACTCAAGATCAACTGTGACAAGACGCAGATTGCAACTACATCCGTCGACTTCTTAGGGCATCGTATCACGGCCCAAGGTATTCAACCGTTGCCGTCAAAGACGAATTCAATCAAGAATATCAAGTCACCAAGGACTGTGAGCGAGTTGCAGAAAATCCTGGGAGTACTAAACTATTATCGCAAGTTCCTTCCGGGCCTTTCAAAACAACTTTATCCTTTGTGCAGGCACCTGCGGAACCGAAAAGGACTTAGCAAGAATTCCATCATTGCTTGGTCATCCGAAGACGAGGAATTACTTCGACTTGCCATCAACTCGTTAGCAAATGCCACAATGCTAACACATCCAGATTTTGAAAAGCCATTTCTACTCACGACAGATGCTTCTGAATTCGCTATTGGAGCCACGTTGGAACAAGAGATCGACGGAGTTCGGAAGCCTATCAGTTTCTACTCGCGTACTCTCCAACCAGTAGAAACGAGGTACGACACTTTCGGCCGAGAACTTCTCGCCATCCACGACGCAGTGCGCCATTTTATCAGCATCATTGGCAGTAGCAGATTTGTTGTTTTCACAGATCATGCACCACTAGTTAGCGCACTTCGAAACGCAACTTCATCTATCGCCAAGTACCCTGCCAGAGTGGAAAGACAGCTTTCTCGTCTAAGCGAATGGCAATTTGACGTCTTTCACGTCAAGGGCAAACAGAACTTCATTGCAGATGCCCTGTCCAGGCCAGACGTCTCTCTACAACCACCTTCGCCGTCACCATTCACTGTCAACTCCGTGGCACTCAGTGAACCTGCACTAACGCCAACTCTCCTGCGAACTGAACAACGCGGTGACATTCACATTCAAAGATCAATAGCCCGTCACCCAACCAAGTTCATATGCCGTCTGTGGGAAGGCTTACCAATTGTTTACTTCACGGGTACGCAGCCCAACAAGCCAGTTCTGCCGACCAGCCTTCAGAGAAAAGTTTTCGATTCAATTCACTCAATTTCTCACCCAGGAAGCCAAGCGACTGTCCGACTTCTTACAGATCGTTTCTGGGGTCACAGACTTAGGCAGAATGTTAAACGATGGGTCTCCGAGTGTGCTATTTGTCAGAAAAACAAGATCACACGACACACTCGTTCTAAGTTGCAACATTTTCGAACTACTTCTCGCCTAGCCATCGTCCACATCGACATAGTTCATCTGACAAAGGTTCAAGGTTTCAGCTACCTTCTAACTATGATCGATAGATTTACACGGTGGCCTGCGGCATTACCTCTTGGCACCATTTCTGCAGACGAAGTAACTAACGGTTTTATCTCTGCATGGATATCCAATTATGGTGTTCCCAATGAGGTCATCACGGACAGAGGCACTTGCTTCTCATCTGATCGTTTCAAAACCACCTTGCGGTACATGGGATGCATCTTACGCCAGACGACTGCCTACCATCCCCAAGCTAATGGCATGGTAGAGAGAATGCATAGGGAACTCAAAGCTGCTTTAGCATCCTCGTCCATTAATGGCAACTGGGTCGATGCACTACCTTTAGTTCTGCTTGCCATGCGTTCCCGTACTCGTGAATCCATTAAAACGTCTGCGTCACAACTCTTGTATGGCATGGATCTACGCCTGCCTAGTCAGCTCCCACGTCTACTACCGGCACAAGATGACCCACAAGACGAAGCTACCCGCCTTCGACTTCATTTCGGTAACATGTCTGAACAGCAGCCGAGACATACGCCTCGTCCAGTCTTCGTTCACCCACAGCTCCACAGCTGCAAGAGAGTACTCGTTCGCAACAATAATGCTGTTGCACCACTACAACCAAAGTATCGCGGTCCTTACCCGATTTTGCTCAGACAACCAAAATACTTCATTATTATGCAAGGCGCTACACCGACATCAGTAAGCATAGACAGGTTGAAACCGTTTATCGAACCGCCTGATCCTGAGAGCGTTCAACCTTCTACACACGTCTCAGGCTCCGTCTGCCCACAATCTCAATATCCTGCTTTGTATAACGCGTAATTGATTTTTTTAAACATTAACATTAACTATCAAAATTTTTTAACCTTACGTTATTTTTCGTATTTGTCTCACGTGGCATAACCAGCTGTTCTTAGCTAACAATTGTGTAGCATTTTTGAACAGTTCTTTGGTATTATGCCATCTCTGAGGCAATGTTCGTGTACATATTTTTATGCAGTTACCTTTGATTTTAATGTATATATTTTTACATTATAATGTATTTCTCACACATGACATCACACTGCCTATTTTGGTATGACCAGCTACTTAGAGCTAACGCTTTCGTGTAGCAACACTAAGTAGTGATCAGCTTCATATCATGGTACAGGCCACTTTCAATGCATATCTCAACTTTATCAATTGCACAAAGACCACTCTACAAATGTCATGACCACAACGTCGAGCACTCTAGCTCCTTTGGTCGTATACAAACACATTGACAACGATCCAACCTGCTTAGGTTTTAACTTAAACCTGGCAAATTCAGAGGCGATTTACCTCGAAATCTTCACGCTGCGGCTCCCAAAACTTACACTGCTCTATTTTGCCTCACGTGGTATGACCGACCACTAGAGCTAACAATTTGTGTAGCAATTCCTAGTGGTTACCTGGCATCATATCATTGTTGAAGCAACCAACAAGCATATTTAAGCCCAGCATTTATGGTTCATCATATTTTTGCTTAACTCTTTTCGAACTCTGTCATACATTTCTTATCTAGCCTCGCAGAGAGGAATTTTTTTCCTTTTTTTCAGAGAGGAAAGTGTTGTAACGACACAAATTAATGGCCGACATATTGCGTAAATTAAATTCAATTTTATTTACGTTGCACCAATGAGAAAAAAGCGAAACTTGCCGTTTAACCAATAGTGTGCAAGTAGACATATATTACTATGGCATGCTATTTAAGCACGGCAATTTACCATGCAAGTCAGTTGTCGCATTTGCATTCTGCTTTGCGTTACGCGTGTGCGTTCTGTCGGCTGTCAATACCTACGCTGGTGATTTGATTTGTTTCACCAACAATTGGCTACATCCGTGACTCATCTTGTTGCGGTACAACCAGCGAGACGAGCCAATTAATTGCAGAACTTGAACGAAGTTTTCCACATCGTGATTACAACGCGACAACAGAAGGAACAACAGCCAGAGTCAACCCAAGGCTCTAGGACATCTTCACACTCTGAATAATTCAGGAGAACGCACGACCAGGCCCTGTTAAGGGCCCCCTATCATAACAATATCTATATTCAGAGCACCTTAACCGAGTTTGTAACGTCGTACGGCATTTACTTGAAGCCGGGGCGTTTACAATATTTATCCGAATTTATAATTAGACAACCTTGAGCGTGTTTGTTTCATCGGTAACGTGATCCGTTCAGCCTCATCTTTTAAACTCTGTATATTTTCCTAGAATATTGTACTTTAAATCCTCGTAATATGAAATTTCAATATAAAGAAGAAAGAAGTTTTGAGCGTAGGAGAGCCGAAGGTATGAAGATTCGGAGTAGATATCCAACTTGGGTACCCGTAAGTAATTAGTTTGTTAGAGCTAATGATTAGTAAACTTATTTGTTTAATAATATATCTTTATTTGGCAAAAAAGGCCTTCTAGTTTGACAAATGAAATTATCTGTTTAAAAATAACAAAACAGAATTATGTAAGTGTTAATAAAACAGCGACTAGCAATTTTTTATCAGAAGGATGAGAATGTAGCACATGGTCCCAATTTGCTATAATATCTATCATCTACGTCTACAATGCTGTGCGATATTTTTCTTTTAATTTTACGATAATTCTTTTCTCGTTTTCAAATTTAGTGTTTTGAGTATATTCCAAATACTAGTTATTTTGTGCCTGCTTTCTGGTTGTATCACATCTGTTCTTATAATAATAATGAATTGTTAGTTGACAACAGGCCATCTTGCCCAACAATTATAAATGTCCAGATACAATTCAAAAGTATGAATATGTATAGTTAAGTGCAACAGTGACTAGCAAAATATTTAAGGTTATTAGAAGTTGAGAAAGAAAGGTACTAATAGCAACTTCGTGTTAGTTCTTCATGAAGATAGATTTTAATTGACAAACGTAATGACAACTAGTGTAGGGCTAGTGAAAAATCAAAATATCAGTGTCGTATATAGGCTGTGCTGCCCTCGCTTGAACGTATTTAAGACTTCGTTAGAAGGCGAGGGAGAACCAGTTTCAGATATTGACCGTCAGATTTCTTCGTAATTTTCAAATCTCAGTTAGGAAGTTTAAATAAAATGAGACTCAGTAGAACAAATTATGACAGAATAATAGATAACATTATAATTTATTTCGAAAACTTTGCTTTAAACTAGTGTTCGAAGTTTTAAATATGCCTGCCAACTTTTGAAGTCCAATAATATATGAAGCTATCGGACGTTTCATGGATATTCACAATCTCTGTTTATGTATAACGTGCAACAAACACAACTTTTATTTATATAATGTCTATTAAATGTTTTTATCTATAACTTGTGCTCGGAGAATCTTTAATTAATCATTCAATTCAACGTAAAATAATTATCGTTTTCTACATGATCCAGTCGAGCATAACTTATTTTATCAATCATTTTCAAATTTATTGGTAATATTCGATGGATCCGATCTTGTATGGTTTGTTAGTAATTTCATCATTGGATTTATGAAAAATGTTAATTTATGATACTCATTAAAATGTATATTGACGAGTTTGTATTATAAGTTATAACTTTAATAATTTAATTTATTATTCATTGACCTCCTGGACTGTTCCAAAAGGAAATCTATTTTGCTATACCATCCTTTGAATTAATTTTGAAGTGTATTTATAAATCTATTGCGTCAATTTATAAACATGTTTGTGAGTTTATATGATCAATGAACCCAGACTTTTTTGTGTTCATTGACAACAAATAAGACAAACCTAGTTTTATGGAAGTAAAAACGATAACATGGCTCAGAAATGAAATAGAATATTCAGTCTTATTCCTCTTAACTTCCCTTAAAGTATGCAAATAGCAGCACAACTGATGCAGTCAGCCCTCGGCGAAGTCGACTATAGAATCTTGTGTTATTTTCGGTGTAAGAATGTCTGTATGCCTTTACTATTGGCAAGTTTAGTTGGTGGTTAGGTTGGATATTTATTTTGCTTAACAGACTGCTCTGATAAAAAGTTCTAATTTTTTTATTCAAGCCAGGGTCTAACATACGTTATATAATTCAGTCTCTTTTTTTATCAGAATGCTAAGTGGAAGAATAAAGGAAATGTAGCTAGAAATGCTATCGTCTTTGTACGGGAAAAGTTTAGCTGTGTTCATGCGCACGACAGGAGCATCCAGATCCTTCACCGGACAGGTCCGGTGTAGAAGATCGTTTATTTAATCACGTATCTTCAATTCATTTTGGCTCTTGGGTGGTCGGCTAACATCTCTGCTTTTGAAATATTTGAAAACATTTGTTGTGTATCTGTCGTAAATACTATTACCATTTAATCAATTATATATATATATTTCATTATCTATATTTATTCTACCATCACTACGCATCATAAATTCAAAATAATACTATACTACTTCACTATCTCATGACTGTGAAAATCATAGTAGGATTTAAAATACACATATAAACTAGGTCGCTGTTTTTTTAGTTGTGGATTGAGACTGCTAATTTGATTGTTATTATTATTCTGGAGTATGCGTAACTAACTGCATTTGATAGGCTCCATCATAGCCCAGAGTTACTAAAGACGCGCAACCCTGGTGAGACAGAACCATATAAGACTTTTATAGGCCTACTCATACCATATTCAAATTCACGGTCAATTGATAGAATTTATTGTTAGCTTCGGTTCATTAAGCCAATGTATTCCACCAATATTTAAGGCATAATGACATTTTGGGCCAATATGTTTTTTTACAGTTGTTAATTCTTGAATTGATACTCTAATTGGTTCTGTTAATATACAGGGATTAAAGTATGCTTAAAGTCTTCGTAGTCTATATGATCGGTCGACTTCCGTAAATGATTTATTAGATCCTATCTTTGAATTTGTTCATTTTTTCGTTCCGTTTTATGGTTTATGCGTACCTTTATTTCAGGCATTTTTTCTCTTTTATACCTAAGATTAAAATCTCTGTAAGTTATCTCGTATACTTCTGACGTATTAATGGGGAATCTTCTTTCTTTCTGGTTCGGTAGCTGATGGTTTTCATTTTAATACTGTTCTTATGTTATATTTAACTACTAAAGTCCTTATATTTCGACACAATATGGGATCAAGTAACTCAATTATTCTGTGCTTTTCTAACTGCTCCTGTGTGCCTGATTTATTTTGTAATCAAATATTTCTATCCTCTACTTCATGACCTTTACTATTATTTATATTGGATAACGATTTGTCATGAATATTTCCTTAACTGCCTACAGTTTACTATCTCTGTATTTCAAATTCTTTATTTTAAGGCTTTTTAATGTCATGGATTTGAGAATGCCTATATTCATTCAATATGGGTGTTAAATAAGAAATTTTGTAGAAATTACGATTATCTTACCTGTAGACATCCAAGTTTGATATATATATATATATATATATATATGTGTTTTCTTTCTAGTTGTAACTCTTCTATATGATTAGGTAAATATAGAAATATCTCTTTTTCGCTGAGATTCTAAATTACGAAAACATCTAGAATTCTTACAAGCAAGTTTAGTTTGAGACACGATTTTAAAAGTATTTCATTAGAATGTATGTCTCTAAGACAGATATTGGTTTTTACTATGTGACACCGTTAATTTTCTCAAAATATTCACCTACTGAACATAAAGTTGGTAGAAGACACTTAAAATTTTATTAATGTTTTATCGTTATATTGCTTCCCTCTGTTAATTTCTGGCACTCTGTTAGACAATGTTTAGTGAATTTCAGTTAGATCGGAAGAAGGGTCTCGAAATGTCGACAATATCGATGGATCGACAACATTCTGTGTACCTCAGGCATCAAATGACATAGGGCGTCGTGTTCCAATATTGGACGAATTCGCACTTCTCCAATAAGCATGTCTATAGCGTAGGTTTCACAGTCTAAATTTCTTCACTATCAAGTAGAATTCGTGCTTAATTGGACGGAGGACGTAGTTCATCTGGAGGAGTCACACTATTATAAGTGTACCTTAATTACCCACGTCAGCTAATCATGATAAATCAACATGTGAGGATAGCACTGTGTATACGCTTAAATATAAGTTAATATGTTAATGTGAATCTAAGTTTATATTGAGTAATGCTCAGTTTCCTATTATCAACGAGCTATTTCTATAAACCTCGATGAAACCGCCTGATCGATTTTATTCGAGGATTCTTTAAAAAATTAGTCGCTCTGCAGCAGCATTAGAGAAGTTCTTTAAGCATCACTGGAATGTTCTTCAATTTTTTGCCAGCACCTTGAAGTAAAAAAAGACCTCTTTTTCGCCGAAGTCAATAAGAGAATTCACTATAGCTACCGCCACATCGTCATGTGCAGTGGTGTGTTTCGTTTTAGGTTTCTGAAGGCCAAGGGACAGTAATTAAGAAAAATGTTACTCAATATTTTCTACCAGATTGCTCCATGATGAGCTTTAACAGTTGTATCAGACTACGGAGTGTGGTTTGTTTTTTGTGTTTGTTTTGGAAGGCGGCTTTTGCATTTTATCTGCTGGAGTACCGATTCAACTCTAATTGATGGCTGTGCCCACAAAAATATGCTTCAAACACCTCGTTGACTGGCCAACTTTATACTCGATATTGACCACTTAACCGCGTTGTGTCGCATCATCATCGCTCAGAAGAGGCATGAATGTAGGAAAATATGCAGTAAACCGATATCAGTTCATCATGAATATTGTAGCCACATTACACGAAAACCTATATCCTTTCGTTTTATCCTGCGATATTATATATTGGTTTGCACATTTTGATTTGATGACTAATTGTTTTTACTTGCCTTTTATGCGTAACTTATTTCGACTATCTTTAATTTTTTATACATTTTATGGTATTAGGTTATTGTTGAAAAGTCTCCAAAGGCTCGAGTTGCAAATCTCGACAAAAGCAAATATCTTGTACCTTCGGATTTAACTGTCGGTCAATTTTATTTCTTGATTCGTCGACGAATAGCTCTAAAGCCGGAAGAAGCTCTTTTCTTTTTTGTGGACAATACAATTCCACCAACCAGCGCAACAATGGGGAATGTATATGAGGTAAATATCGAAATGGTAGACAATGCCGTTTTTAGACATAAATGTAAAAACTAAAACTTTAATTTCTAAACACGGTTTGATTAAACAATGAGCTGCTTCAGATAGTAAAATGTACCTTGTGGGGCAATAATTGTCCATCACACTCTTGTGCAGATACGATTATTTTTTAACAACTTCAAAATTGTCACTGCTTGACATGCTTATATGCCTAAACAAATCCAGAATTTTATCACACTTAACGGCGATGCTTGCAGGATAGTTAGTTTGCAAATACAAAAAAACTATTACTCCCAGATAGAAAAATAATAAACACGTTGACTATTCTACAGTTGTGCTTTTGTATCGTCTTATCTTCTGATTTACTGAGGAAATATAGCACAATAAATCATTTTTGTTTAAATATGAAAATTGGCACGCATAAAAGTTAAATAGCAAATATATTCTGGTACAGAAGCTTAAAATATAAAAAAATCTAATCACAATTTCAAATAGGGCTTGAAAAGTCTCTTCACAATGCCAGTGCATGAACTATTTTTTGCAAAATTCTGGGCAACGTCGGTACGATGCGATAGCCTCTAAATTGGAAGCATAATTACACCCCTTGCCTTAATTAACGTTAAAAAGCGTTTTACTGGCTTGCTATATTTTTATAAAGGCAATACATGTTTAGTTATAGGCCTACGTGGAACGAAAATCTTATTTTGTACACAAAACGTTGGTGTGCTCCAGCAAGCTTGAATTCGGTCTTCTACTGCACCTGTCTAAATATGATTGCCCATAGGTACAATTAGAATTATTGGTAAAGTTAGCTTCAGATTGTCGTCGAATTTTGTATTTCACAATAGGTAGAGAAAGTTTGGTGGTAAGTGTTACAAAAAAGATCTTACAAAATATGTTAACGCCAAATCTGAACCCAACATATCTCTTATGGGCTTCATTTCATATTCATCTTTGTATTTTAGGTGAATATACACCGGTTTCTTATCAACAGTAGAGACAATCTCACCTGTTTCTATTATTATTAGGTTTATACATATACACAAATTGTGGTAAGTAATCGTTAATGATAGGTGCATTCCGCATACCATCCAACTCAGTCTGAAAACAGTCGGGCAAACATGTACCAAATGTCCTATTACACAAGGCTTTAACTAAGCCTTTGTTCTTTTGCGAAGAGCACTATTTGTTGAAACGTAAATATTTCTCTGTCCATGTTTTCTTATAGAAAATTAATCTGCACAGTTTGTCATCAGTTCTAAGCTTGAACAATATATAAAGAAAAACTAGGGTATCATTCCTTTTGTTTTCGACCGTCAATTGAACATTTGGATGCCATTTATTGAGTTTATTAAGTTCTTCGGTATGCACACGGATATCACATACCATAAATGTATTATTAATACAGCTGTTTTAAAGATTCACTTTATTCAATAGCTACTTAGTTCAAATATACATCATCATTATGCACAGCCGTACAATAGCCAAAAGTGACAAATTTTTCACTGCCATATGGCCATAAGAAACGAAAAAAAGTATAAATGATGACAGAAATAATAATTTAGGCAAAAAATATTAGTGTGATGTACGAGATAGAGAAAGAGAAAGAAAGATGATACCTAGTTACTATGAGTACATTTATCAGGATAACTCACAAAAGTGAGGCAAAATAAATCTCTATACAACGCCATTATGGCCAAGTCAGCTTTAGGGCAAGGCAACATCAGCAATACAGCTTCCTTGTGGGTTTCACTGTATAACGTCATAAACAAACCAAACCTCGCAGCTAACTTTGTCCTTCAAAGTAAAGAAAGCTACGAAGATTCTACTAGACATTTGCAACAATATCGATGCTGAGCTCGATTCGATGCCATAACGCGAACGGTTTCTAAACAAGAACTATGATCCGCATGTGGACCCCATCCTGGCAGACGACTCAATTTGGATGTAAGTGACTTCAACTGTTTCTGTCATGTCAAAATCTGCCAACTTTGTTTCTTGCCACAATCTGGTGCTAGCTGAGAGAACAAAGCTCTACTGGGCAATCCAATTTGGGGGCGTGTGCAAAATGTTACCGAGCCAACGAAGTTGATGGAGTCTTATTTGTTTTTCTAACGAGGAGCACTTGTTGACTGATCCAAAAATACGTCTACGGACGCCAACGTTATATGTTGTTGGTAACCAACACGTGCTCTGCTTCTCAAACAAAGATGATCGAATTCCTGTAAGCGTCTAAAATCACCAACTCTAAGAGGCCAAATTTCACAAGCGTATTGTAAAACTGCGCGTACAGATGCGCTGTAAAATCGACCTTTAAATGGCGTTGGTTCGAGAAAGCTACTATCTTTCGCGATTCTCATTCTCACCTCGTCAGACATATTGCCTAAGTTATTGATAGAGCTCCTAAGATATGTTAACCTGTCAACTATGTCCAGATCTGAATTCTCCAGTCGCGGAGTTGGAGTGAGTGGTGTGTGATCCTGTAACAGTATCTTACATTTAGAGGGGTGCAAATTTCATACCAAGAGACGGAACAACATCTGCTAATCTACTCAAGGTGGTTTGAACAGAATTTCGATTGTTGAATCTGAACTGACGCAGGTGCCAGCAAAAATGTTTTTTTATATTTTCAGCCCATTTATCAAGACGACTTATTATGTCGTTCATTAGATTGTTATTACTAACATTTATAATTTCGCTAACTTTTAATTTTCTCGGACCCATTGCGCGAATAACTTGGAACAGAGAGCGACTATTATCTGACACGAACGCTTCTACCATTTTTTCAGATATTTTTGTCCAAAAGGATTCGAGATCGACGGCTTAATTTGCCGTTTTATATTGCGACGAGTATTATTATGAGCCGAGCCAGGTGGAATTTGGCGCCTTGTTTCGAATATCTCCTTAGATTTTACAGAAAGCCAATGATTATTTCTACAGGGGCCTACAATGCCACAAACAGTAGTACCTGCATTATGCCTAGTAGAATTTACCTTGGACAACTGTAAATCCGAATTTTCGCCATCAAGACTAATTAGCCTTTATATTTTTGTCGAAAGGATGGTTGTTCGAGTTCGCTTACAGATATTTGTGGGTTATTCTTATTTATTTTCACGGAAAATTTGAGTGCAAATTTTTTGGCGTTCATGTCACCCATAATCAAGATTATATCTGAACTTCGTGCTCAACTTAGTAAGGAGCTTATTTCGGAGTAAAAAGCGTCCTTCCTTTCGTCTGTGCTGCAATCGGTAGGAACATATGCGGATCCAACGGAAAGGCAACGTTAACTACGGTTTTTTGCCTTGATTTTAGTAGATGTATTTAAATGTGCTGCACAAAGTCGACTATTTAAAGGATCCATTCAATTAAGCAAGCTTCAGCTCGTGTGTTAAGGAAAATGCCAACGCCTCGTTTACCGGCTTGAGTAAACTTTGTGTAACCAGATGTTCGAAACCAATAACGCGTAGCTAGGGATGATGTTCAAGATCAAAACCAAACCCATCCCTTACCAATCGTTTAGTCTATACATTTGACCATTAAAAATTCATTGAATATCTAAACACCACAAATAAAGTAATTTAAAATTCATGTCTTAATTATAAATTATTAGATTAAGTTGCTTTTTGCGCAGTGTATTCTTCATTTAGCGATTTATCCTGATTATCGTTCATGTTTTTCCGATTTTTACTTTCTGTTCGGCCCGTAGCCATAGATATTTTTGGTGTCCCCGGGAATGGTAGCATGAACTTTCCCGGGTCAAATTGGATACAACTATCATTCCGTTTCACGTGAAGCCTCAGCTTTAGTTTAACTTCGTAACAATCAATATCAAATGAATAGTGATGGAACGGGAGTTAGCGTGCTTCATGCGAAGGGCATGTTTTGGCTGCTTAAGAAAATGTGGACTGACATCTGCGCAGGTAGTGCGCTTCAACCTTAGTTCACAGACTATATAAGAGAAAGTAGACAGACTAAAAGCCATCCACTAGCAATGGGCGAACTAGTGGTGTTCTTAGCCAACATGTGTAAAATACAAATTATAATGAATCCATGCAGCATCTGCCGTTGCACAGGATAAAAAATCGCCTTTTCTACTGAATCGTGCAGGGATGTTAAGGGAACTCAGACTATTGCAGATGCTTCTTTTCTCTTCTTAATCGAGTAATAACGCTCTTCTAGTGTCTATGAATATGGTGGATGTTTGTAACATCACTGAGCCCAATAGTGGATTGCCAAATATCCTAAATAGTTCAAGTAAACTACCATTCGTTAAACATAGGTTATTACGTCTGCGCGTTATTGGTTTCGAACCTCTGTTTCCACGGAGTTCTCTAAAGTCGGTCAATTTGGTGCCGGTATCGCCTTTAGCTCACAAGCTGAAGCTTGTTTAACTAAATAGATAATAGTAAATGTAGGCAAATTCGAACAGCCGTCTTTCGAACAAAAATATGAAGATTTTCTAAAAATGGTCTTACCTAGTTTTTATGTTGAAAATTGGAACTTACAGTAGACGAAGATAAGATCCGCTGTGCACAATCCCAGTCTCTGAAGATAATGTGGAAATTCGCTAAATCATGTGCCGACTTCTGTCAGCTTGGCTTATAATTATAATCGTAGAGCTGCTAGTCCATAAACTTTGACACTATCTGAAAGTTTATCTTGATTCCCTTTGGACCGAAAAGGCTCAAAAGTTCTATGAAGCTTTCGCATAAGATAATAGTCGATGCTTGCTCCAACTTCTCGCAAAACGCCCGGGAAAATTAAGTTAGCAAAACAATAAATAAATGTAACAACAATCTAAATGCTTATAAAATATATCATTTTGGTACCTGCATCAATTCAGACTACTGAAAGTAAGCATGTAATAACAGTGTGAAATGCAATGCTGTAAACCCGATGATCTGCATCCGATCTTACTTAAGGGTGTTGGCGATGTAATCTGTGGGACTTTGAATATTTTTTATGGTATGTGGATTGGGAAAACCGCGCTTTTTTCTTTGAGTAAGTAGACTATCATTTATATATTTTAATCGAAATTCATTTGGTAGTCATTTTGATATAAACTTCATTCCAGACTTGTCTATGTTATTTGCTTTTGATTATGCCGTGCCATCTCGGCGCCCGAGTATAACAAGATGGATTCCGGCCAGAACAATGATTTGTACAAAATTTTCACATAAATGAAACATTTCAAAATCGTTTCGCATTGCACTTGGAAAGCCCCATGTTAATGCTGATGCATGATAATTATTTTTGTTCTCACAGCTCTGCACTAAGTCTGTTCATAGAGATATGCTACAAATTGGAAGCTATGTTGTACATTTACCCTTTATTGAAATTAAAAACACATTGTATTAATGTGTCAATTAAGGTTTATCATTTTGTTAATATTTAGCACTTTTACAGAACTATACATCTTATTTTTCAAAAAATCGGCAGGTGCACCGGGAAGCGTAAATTTGACCTACTCCATATGTATTAAAAAGCATATCTTAAGATATAATTTCATTTATAGGTATCATGATGATTTCGTACTAGTTATGGAGAGTTTGGTGGCGGATGTTATCAAAACTAAGCTTTCCACAAAATAAGTAGACGCCATTGAAGAAAAAAATTCAACTTTTATGCGGCACATTGACTTTTCACTTTCATATGGAAGCTAGACATTGGTGTTTAGTGAGTATATTTGGTTCAGACTGCTTGTGTGGACCTTCGTTGTTGGCCTGTCTGAAATTTGGAATTCTAGTAGCAAAAAGCGCCACTGTTATATTCAAATGCCTGGTACCGTTATGCAAACGAACATGCAAATGATAAGAGCCTGTTTCCAGCGATTGAAGTTTTATACTAATTAATATCGAATTGTTCGAGCACAGTATAACTTTTATTTTTTGTTTCCTTTTTCATTATTTTACAGGAGCATCACGACAAGGACCTCTTTCTTTACATCGCTTACAGTGACGAAACAATCTACGGATAAATAAAACGTTAATTTATTATTTATAATTACAAAAAAGAAATATGCTTATTTTACGTACCTTATTTCGGTTTTACATATGTTATTGCTGTTTGGTTTGTACGTTGATGTCTGAGGTGTTTGTTAAAAATGTGAAACCCTTTGTGTTTGGACACGTAAGACGTAGCATTCTGTTAATTTTGCCATTTATTTTACTCATACTGTTCTTTAATGAGAAAAAATAAACTTTTTATGTATTAATATATTCTTTTAATGTTAAATTTTCATTTTAATGTGGCTTCCACTAGTGTTACATTGGGATGCAAAATTTTTTAGAATTAAGTTAAGTAAAGGCTCTTGTGAGCACCATGAAGTTTTTATTTTATACATTTTGAAAAGTAATATTTAGAAACGTATTCTGTTCGAAATGTTTTAATACAGTTAGTTTTATATTTAGTTAAATGGTTTTATTCTGAAAGCTCTGTGTTGTGAGTGTATCTGTTACGCTGAACTTAATTTTCGTCAATTTCATTAATATCCGTGAGCATTGACTGGTAAAAATTGACGTATTTAACTTCAAACGTGATTTTTAGACAGGTGGCTGTTAACTTATTTCGTGATGTTCTATTTTTCATCCTTTATTATTAATTGATTTCGATTTTTTTCATTTCCATAGTTAAAACTTAATAAATTTACTTTATCTCACAAGCGTGTCTTCATTTTTCGAAATTTCGTTAATGTTTGATGTATTTTATTTCGTCTCTTCTGTGGTTCTTTATGGTCATGTGTACATTTTTTGTATAAAAGTTTTAAGCAGTTCTGCATTTAGAAATCAATCAAGATTATATATATACCAAATCAGACTAGTTACCGCCCGCTTAATCAATTGAAAACCCAGGTTTAAATATATATATATGTATATATAAATATATGTATCAACAAAACACTTTGACTTGTGCAGTGTGTGTCAGTAGTGCATACCTTGATACGGCAGAGTTAATCAGACCTATCCATTTTATCAGATCTGCCGTTAGATTTCTGCGGGTTTAAACTGGTCGATTTTTTTCTTGTTCAGTGAGTGTAAAATGCTCCGTGGCATTGTGTCTGATATATTGAGTAACTGTTTCCGGCGTGTCTTTGCGAATCCAGTCATCCATTTAATTTTCGTATGTTTCAATTTTTTGCGTGAATGGGACAATTTATTTTGATATACTAAGGTTATCCACAATATTTTTCAGTAATAATAGTCACAGACTTCCACCTGAAATAGTTTGCATCTATAAGCAGAAACACTAACGGAGATTGAATTCCCCAACATAGTTGGCTTATGCAGGATCCGCGTCCAATTCGCCGAGATCGCTTGCAGAGAAACATTTTCTTTGAGTCCAGGGTGTTATATAATGACGAAATATATGTTCCGCTATTGAAGAGGTATATTGTTGGTCGCCTCGTCTTTTACGAGTGGCTTCTGTGAGGTACTGAACGATTGCGTATTATTCCCAAGAATTTTCAAGTTTCAAATATCTTATTCGAATCCCCTCCTCTGAACTGTGACTTGAACCTGCTATTTAGCTCTTGTAGTATGAAAAGTTCTTAGTTTTGTATGAATTTGTTATTATTTGTTGTTCCTCTTGAAAAATTAATCGCTGTACTTTTAGTTACCTTGTGAAAACGCCGAGAATAGGAGCTTAGCACGATAATTAGCAAAAACAGTAATTCCTATATAATAAAATTAAATTTCGCCAGTTCTCAATCAGTTTGTAATAATTCCTCCGACCTTAATAACTATTTCTTGTTCATTCTGGAATAGGTAGGAATAGCCGATCAATTAGACCTCTATCATATACACATCCACGAATTATCAGTTTCACGACAGTGAAATGTCATTAGTCGTGTGCATTGATCTTGGCTTAGCATCTTGATCATTTAATAAAAGCGTGCACAATGTCAGAAGTCGCCACGCTTCTTCAGAGGTAATAACAAGTATAATGGATGAATTTTTACATATACGCCTAAATGTAAACGCATGATAAATATTAGCTACTAATAATGTTTAGTGCAGATTTGTGGTATAGTACCTCTTAGTCTGCTGATAACATTGTCATAATTTAATGCTTTATGATTTGATACAGTAAAATCCGAAAGGATTTCACTAAAGCTAACATGGCTATAATATTGATTAGTGGACTAGGTTGTCTCATTACCGTGAGGGGCTTTGGTAAGTATCTCCATCTGAACTAGATCCTCCTCTTTAATTTAAAGTATGATTAATTGTGGATTTTCGTTTTTTCAAGATATTTTTCGTTCCCTTTTACTTGCTTTTGTGGCAGTGAAGGATCAACTGTTAAAGGTTTTCGTATTTCTGTCCGCGATATAATGATTGTCATACTGAAATTACTTAGATTGCAGTCTTAATCACGCTTTCGCATATCTAGAGCCTAAACTTTTTTATAATTCGTAAATGGACTGTGAATGTGTGCAAAGCAGTCTTCTGAAAAACAATCCTAAGTGTGTGTATATGCTTGCAGTAACTTGAAATTGTGTTTATTTAATTTTGTTTAAAATAAAACCAAGTTTCGTTCAGATATCAAAGTTGAACATAAAATAATATCTAAGCATAATTCTATGAGTTTCAGTTTTAGCGTTTTTATTCATTTTCGCACAAATTTATCCAATTAATTATTGTCTTATTGAACACAGAACACATCTCTTTTGAGGTGAAATCCGATACTCTCGTTACTCCGTTGATGTCGACGGCTGCTCTGTCTTTTGCGATCATTGTGTTACCTGCGATATTGATAAAAACAGTCATGGAACCTTTTCAAAACAGTACGTAAACAAATATGTAATGGCGTAGAATGAGATGATATCAGTTAAACGAACATTGGTTGCGCGGGCGGTGATAACAATTATTATAATCAAGGTTGCGGTCTTGATATAAGTACCTGACCCATTAATTACTTACTGACATATGTAAGTAATTAGTGGGTCAGGTGCTTATATCAAGACCGCAACCCTAATTATAATAAATGATATCGATTGCCTGTGTAATGGTTCAAGATTAACCTCGCCTTAAGCATCTGTTTCTGGCTGATATTAAATTCGAAATTGCGGTATCATGAGCGACATTCTCAATGAACTAAATATTTTTGGTGGCTAAGTGTTACATGTTGAGAGAAATGAAGAAAATGGCGTATTTTTGTTGCCAACTTGTATGGGAACATACGTGATCTGAAACGAGCTCCAATTGTGAAGAAATATCACGTTTGAATCTATGTGGTTTGGCGCACCTGGTAGCTAATAAATATATGTGGAATCCGTCGAATACATAGAATTCATGAAAGGAGATTATTGCCATTGTCGCCCGCGTTTTTTGCTCAGTGGATGGTCATCATAGATGCATGTACTATTCCTGACACCATTTTATAATTAATTGACTACTGTCGAACTATACGTGATTAGTTCCATAAATGGTTTTTGACGCAGTATTTGTTACTGCAGCGCGTTGACTGAATCAAACTTAGTTTTGAAAGGCGGTGTTATTTTGTCTTTATAAACAATACTTGCATGTGCAACTTAATAAAAAAATTTCCGATCATGGTAAGTATCAAATACAATGCTTATTTGATTAATACAAGTTTTAATGGTATAAATTATGTATTATTAATTAACATACAGTTCCTATTCAAGTTGGTTTATTTCTCTATATACTGAAATGTGCTTTTTCAAATAAATACCCAATTCAAAATTGACATTGATATAGCCATCTAGACAAAACGAAAATCAAATTGCGATACATACTTTGTATATATCCCTGTCACGAACGCGCATATTACGCTACCCTGTAACAAATTAAAGACACATAAGACATCAACTAAAAGGCTAACGTACAACGTTTTCGCAAACCAATAGTATTCCGTTTAAAATAGGAATTTGTCTGCGTAACTGAACATTCTTATAATGATCTGGACGTTTTTTGTGTAATCAGTTACGTATTTTCCGTGCAAGTCTTTTCATAATACAAAATATCCTGATATTCATATCCGGGTTTCTTTTTAATCATTACACGAAATATAAATACTCTTGAAGCAAGTTGAAATTTTCGTTTAATATCACTCATTTATGCCTTCATCTGTTTCCCTAGATAGGCGGGTGTCACATATTTGTGTACGTGCCTATAATTGTTAATCTAGTGAATTATTCAAATTTACACATACACAATTCTGTATAAGAGAACAATGCCATGATAATTTATATGTGCATGTGCGAGTCCGAAATTTAAGGCTTACGGTTGTTTATACGGTCTACGCTCTTATTACTTTTCGATGTTAATTGGTATCTTATTTAAATATTTTAAATAATTGCTGATTCCATAGTTTGTGTGAGGGCTTAGTAATACCAAATTAATATAGAACATTTGAATAGAGTCTCGCTATCATTCAAAGTCAGCGCGCAAATATTATGATTAATATCACAAGTTAAAATAAATGAAGGACAAACAATAAATTGTCTTGGAAGTCCCTTGCAATAAAGTAAAAAATGCTGGAAATGGCATAAGAAGTTTGTTCGAAACGAAGGCACTAAGTTAGCAGAAACTAAATATTATGTATCAATATATTTAGGCCATACTTCTACACTTGTAGTTTTAATTTTTGAGTAAATAGTATATAGAATTATACTTTAATTATAAAGCGAGTATATCCACAACAAAATCCTTGACTGGCAGTAGGACTTGGTCTTGCTGGAATAAATGTTCGGGATCATAACTGGTTATTAAGACCATGACGGTTGGATATTTCGTTTATTCAATTAATGGCTCTGAAGCTCATCATTTTTATATAATCGTAACAACATTGGAAGCATATTCAATTCCGGCAAGCCTAACGCCACCTTTTTTTGCTTCGGCTAGCTTTCCGGTGACCTTTAAAAAGACTCCATGTAAAACATCATTGAGCATGGTGGAAGCAATGACAAATTATCGTCTTCCGAAAGCATTGTCAAATGGTACAGTGTTTCCCTTTTTAATGCGAATAATAGCCGATGAATGTTTATAACAGGGCTTTAGCAATCGAACAGTTTTTGACGAATGCCAGCAGGAAAATTCTGCCACTTGTTTTGGATAGTTTTTTCCCTCCTGGTTGCAATAATGAGCTTTAATTAATCCGGCTGAAATTCGAATCTTGTGCACCTGAAAAGTTCCGAAAAGAGATTACCAGATCCATCGGATTTGATGCCCCTCATGAAACTGCTAGTCTCCGTCACTTAATCGAAAACGTTACCTAGTAACGCTGTTCCCATATCATTGGCGACGTTATGTTACTGCTGTTATTCTGCTGGGCGGTTGGAAGCTAACTTGTGTTGCTTACGAACAACGAAACCGTCTAGTTGCGAAGAAGGTGTAGCGTCTAGGTAAGCTTAAGCGCAAGTAGAAATAGCAAACTAATTGTCACATTACTTTTCAAGAACAACAAACCAATGTTTGGGTAAGCTTCCTTCATAGCGTTCGAGATGCTTTTTAGAAGGCTTTTGATTGTAGTTGCTGAAGGCATTTTGCACAGTTTTATTCGTTTTCAGCATAAGGATAACCGGATGAAATACGGATAGCTGCTTGGAGCGAATTTTCAGTTACATTCTAGCGGCTAAGCGACTGAAGATTGGCGCGTATACATTTACGACTCAAAGAACCTGGTTGCCTCTATAGCACGTAACAAGCCAAAGAAGATTACTTCGCGTCAGTCAAGAAAAGCTTTCGCTGAAATATTCGATAAGAAAAAGCAACCTGGCTGGCTCACTCTCGTATTGTGAGGGAAGAAGAATTGGCTTATCCTTCAAACTAGGCTCCAGCGAGACAAATTTTTTGCTTAGACAAATTATAGATGATTAAGTACTTCGAAGTTTAATTCTTTGTCAAAAATATTAAAATAATGCATTTAGATGCATCCTGAAACTAGAATAAACGGATGAAATAATGCACTGGCGATTGGCCGAACTTGGTTTAAGAGAAAATATTTCCAGTTAATGGATTAAATTTTTCAGCACTCCTATGTTATTTATCCATCATCACCATTATTGTCATTAGAGTTATCAACACATAAGGGTTTAAAGATTATGTATCGCTGTCACACGAATGAAGATTGTTAAAAACAGAAACTAACCAATTTTTAGTGGGGAAATGAGGGTTCAAACTGTTTTCCTTCTTTTAAGATGTGCTATCTAGGAAAACGAGTAAGCTTGTAATTCGTGACCTACCATTTAGAATTCAAACGACTTAGTCACTGTTTTAATAAATAACAAGAAAAAAATATATCGAATTTAGAATGAAATAAGTAATAATATTTCGTGTTAGCACGGGTTTCTAACTTTCTGGCCACACGTTGGTAGATAGCGGGACTGCGCTCTTTATCCACTTTATAACTGGTCAGGAAGAGTAGGACAACTTGACGATGCCATGTTATTTTCGTATGCTAATTATGTGATTTCGATGAAAAATTAATAAATGCTTTCGTTCGAGGTCAGATAGCATTGCAGGTGTTCATATTGGGTGTTATTCTGAAACTGAATATAAGTTGCCCTGTTTCTTAACCAGCAGTGTTTCATCATTTTCTTTGAAAAATGCGCATTACTGTTATTTCAAATTCTCCACAGGTTTCTTGATTAAATTCTTAAATGTCAGTCTTCTGCAATAAGATCATCGCGTCATGTAATTGATTAGTTTCATGATTTATTATTTTTTCCAAGCTGTCTTATAAATGACATTGACATTTTATCATATAAGCACTTTCTATAAACAAAATTTCTTTCTCAGATTTTGACGAATTGAGATTACATCAATGGGTTTTCACTGTGTTTTTCTGTTAAAATATCGATTTCGAAACAAATTGCAATACCATTATTTAAATCAAGTTTGCGAGCTTGAAGTAAACACCAATCCCATTGTATTTAACTAGTCGTCGAAAAATATATCAAAACTACCGCCAGTCGCCATCAATTAATGACAATACAAACATATATATATATATATATATATATATATATATATATATATATACGCGTGCGTATGTGTGTATAATCAGTCGTATGGGCAGCTGTGGATGGATATCTGTTTACGTGTAGGGTTTATTTTCATTGTATTATCAGACGATGCTTAATATCTGGCTATCCTTCGAGCGATGTGTTATGTATTCACTAGACGTGCTCTTTTTGGCTAGTATATGTAAAAGTCTTGCCAATCATAAGCTGACCCATTTGTGGCAGTGCGAGATGTTGATTGCAGTGTTAATCATTATTATTGTTTTACAGCTTCACAAGATTTTAATGATAATGATTCTGTATTTTTCGTAGCTACTCCAAATGTAATGTTTCACCAAATAATTTAATGTTTTATGATGGATTAACTAGAAAATTATTTCTGATTTTTCTGAATCGCAGACAGCCGAGTACGGTTTTTTGCTGAATGAACATTTACATAAATTAAAAGTTAACGTGACTATAAATGATAATAACAATCATCTAATAACGCATAAAATAGGTCGTATTGATAGGTGGATTGAACATTTAGGAAATCATTTATCTTGGGCAGTTAAAATTTCAGAAAGCATGTCTGTATCAACAGTTTGGAATGGAAATATAGAAGAATCATCGGAGTTACAAATACGATATGCAATTCGATCTCTTAAATGTCGCAAAGCTGCAGGCCCTGAAGTTCTCCCTGGCGGTCGATTAGACGATTTTGACTATGTCGACGATATCATACTATTATTCGATAATTGATAATCTACTCAAGCCACCTTGAATAAATTAGCAGACAGTCAGTCTTCAAGTATGAAATTCGCATTCTCTAAATATAAGATACTTTTACAGGATCACCCACCACTCACCACAACTCTGCGACTGCAGAATAAAGTTCTTGACTTAGTTGATAGGTTTACATATCTTGGTTGCTCTATCAATAACTCAGGCAATATGTCTGACGAGGTGAATAGAAGAATCGTGAAACCTAGAGTAACTTTTTCCAACCTTCGTCATTTATGGAGCAATGCAAGACTTTCACTTCGCCTTAAAGGTCGTGTCTACAATGCATTTATACGCGCAGTTTTATTATGCGCTATTGAGACTTCGCCCCATAGAGTTGATGATTTTAGACGCTTACAGACATACGACCATCTTTGTTTAAAAAGCATAGCACATATAGGTTAGCAACGACGAATAACGAACACTGACATCCGTAGATGTATGGTTGGATCGGCCAACAGGCACTTCTCGTTACGAAACCAAATAAGGCTTAATCAATTCTGTTGGAAAGGTCACGTTTTACGTATGCCTGAAGTTACATTATCCAGTGGGACATTACTTTTTCACCAAGCGCCAAATTGGCATAAGAAACAAGGTGGACAGATTTGCACGTGGCAGAAAGCTTAAATGTACAAGAATCAAATTTGGTAGTACAGGACCAGCTCGTCTGTCAGGATGTGGTCCATATGCGTATCATATTTCTTGGTTGCGCCATATGGTATCGAGTCCAGTTCAGTGACGATCTTATTGCTGATTTGTGGTAATGTCATCGTAACTATTCTTACTTAGGCGTAGTTGGCTCCGACGTTTGGTTGTTTCTGACGTGATATAGTAAAAACCACAAAACACTGTTGTTCCTATGCTGTCTTATTTTGTAGCTGACGTAATAATAATTGTGTTATTTAGAAGTCTTGTTTGCCTAAATTCTGTATGTTATCCAGGTAAATATCCTCGTATAAGCAAGATACTCTCCTTTTTCAATATATTTGTCAATATTTTTTGTTATTTCTTTTGATTCTAATTTTTGTAACTGCGTATTCGATTTTTATTTTAGTTTATTTCTTGTCTTAATTTTTTTCTAATGGTTATAAGGCAGTAAGGCATCAATTGCCAACGGCGTTTTTGTTGATGTCCATGATGATAATGATGACGCCGATGATGATGATGATGATGATGATGATGGTGGTGGTGGTGGTGGTGATGATGATGATAATTAAGTGATGCCCTTAAGCTTATTTATCATTAGTCGCTTCATGATAGAAATTACGTAGTTCGCAAAACTTCTGATATATAGTGCATTTATCGTTTTCATAGTTTATATTTGCACTATTATCTTATGCCAATAACTGGCTCAAATAGTTTAGACAATTTTTACAAATTTTAATCTGTGATTCCTCTCATTTATGCACTCTAAACACCTGATCTACCTTATTTTAAATCTGCTTATTGTCGCCTCGTTCATATATTTTTGAAAGCAGAAACAGTGCCAAGGTTATGTTCACTAGTCAGTTATCGTGGTTACTAGAATCAATGTATGGGCTCCGTGGCGCTTAGAATGAGCCTTGCGTATTCAATTTCTGCCTAAAACATTCCATGCTGTTATTAACACTTAAAATAACAATGTTTCACTATCCAGCCAAACTTGGCCATTCACTGGAACAGATGTATAAGTATCCTTTGAAGGTATTCGGAGTGCTAGCTTCATATGTTGAATCTCCGCGATTTGCGCTCGCGGGTTGCCGCTTTGCACTATCCGGTTCGCAAAGATCCGATTGATCCCCATTGCCAAATACGCATCTATTTTGTCCTCGATCAGGCTGGATGCGTATTCGTCCCTTTCTTCCGAAGGTTTCAACATCATGCATATCAACCACTGGAAATGAGGCGTGATCTAACGAAGGTTATATTGCACCTCATAATCTTTACAGCAATGTGTGCGAAGCAACAGGAACACCCGATCTGCATTCCATCAAGTCAATGTAATATTCAACTAACAACGTATTAGTATAAATAATATGTACATGCAAGTGGCACATCTAATCAAATGTGTAGTAACAACACTCAATGCGATAATAGCCTCAATGTTGGCTGCGACAATGTCAAAACCATGCGGAAAGAAAATTGACCTCGGTGAAATAAGGATTTCCATTTTGGCAACAACTAGAAACAGTACGCAAAACACCAAATTCATACCCTTTGGAAGAGTGAAATTATATATATATATATATATATATATATATATATATATATATATATATGTGTGTGTGTGTGTACACTGTCAATATGAACTCAAAATTGAATCAGGTACCAAGAGAAATTTATCCAGTAGACCGGTTTCGTCCTTATTGAGAATTCAAGTACATTTCCGAGTTTGCTGCGGACGGGACTCGAACTGTCACACACTTGCTTCATTCTACGACTCCAGTCACTGCTCAACCAGTGCGGCAATTTTGCATAAGTTTAAGTCATATACCTAATAGTTTCTGATTGATCTCTTTTATTTGAAATCGTCTAATGCCTGAACATCTAACCAGATACCCTTGATCTGTCTCTATACAACATACACCATGCCAATTGGGTAAGTTTTTTTTGTATTGGGAAGTGATAACCGGATTTTGATTATGTATTTGTTGTCAATATAACCTCATCTGTGCATGAGGTGGCAAAATCAGTTCGACCTTTACAACCGTTCAGCTGTTATTTGGAACTCTTCAGTATTTTACAGAATTAGCCACGGTCGGAACTCGAACACGTGTACATTTGCTTCTGTGTCTGCGTTTCCGAAACAATTCTAAATGGGTTCAACCTGAAGGAAGATGCTAACCAAAAATATATCGGAATATGACTAAAACGCACGTATATTATGCGATGCGGGTGGCGCTATGGTTAGACTTACGGGCCATGAAAAAATGTGCCCAGGTTCGAGCCCCTCCCGTGTCATATTCTGGACAATACTTGAAATGTTCCCAAGAAAGATGAAACCGGCTCTCTGGATGAATTTCCTTTGCTACCTTATGCAAAGTTAAGTGTACACTGACATAAAATACATAGGCAAATTCCAGCAATCAGACTTGAATATATATATATATATATATATATATATATATATATATATATATATATATATATGCGCACGCCCAGTAGCATGAAATTTTCAGTTATATACATACTCTGTCTTTTTGTCTGATTGTCTTTCGATCTTATGTTCCAAAATTCCGTCTCCGATTGCACATTGTAAGACAGACACTATATCATCGGTGGAAGGTATATTAAATTGGAGTATTATTTTTGGATTTTATAATATGTATGTTTTCCGTATAAACTAAACATTCCATAAAATTACTAATAAAAATTCATAAATCAGACAGGTTTCGACTTCAATGTAGACAATTCCGGAAGCTATTGATGAGTACCCAAAATATGTTATGCGAATCTCATTAATACATTGTATTTTCTATATTCTGTATATTTTGTTTAGGCCTTCTACATATATATTATCATATCCTGCATCTTATATATATATATATATATATATATATATATATATATATATATATATATATATATATATTTATATATATATAAATATACCGTGATCAATGAATGGTAAGTATTATATACACCGTTATTAATAATGTTTAGGTCAATTCATACTCTGCGTTGCATTTCTTACCATATTAAATTCTTGACTTAATTTTCTATTATGTTTTTAAAATAAATCCGAATTGCTCTGAATTACTGCAGTTGTCACCATTTGTTTGGTAGCTTAATCTTGCTTTTATCTTGGGAAAAAAATAAACCGCCTTTTTGTTTTTCGATACAGTTACATTGAGTTTTTAGATCAAATTGACGACAAAAAGCAACTACCATAAAAATTATAAGTCCGCTGGACCTAGCCGCTCTATCTGATGTTTAGTCGCTTGATCCGTTTTTGTATGCAGTTAACCATCACATTTTACTTGGATAGGAACGGAATGGGTAAAAGTATGCTAGACACAAATGGCAAATTTTAGCTTCGGAATGATGTTGCTCGATAGCCGTGTTTGACAAACGAACTAGGCAAAAGTAAACCTTCCATATCCTTGATGGCCTTGTGGACATACCGAAAGATGCAACGTGCTTCAGGACAGAACCTCATGGAATACTAATTCGTCAACTCATACTTCAATGTGAAAAGTCGTATGTTACAACTTCAAATAAATTTAGGAGTTACACTGTGGATATCTGTCCTACATTATACTAAAGAAACCGTATGATTATGCTTATTCAAACCCCTTCATTGATGTTGGCCGTAATACATTAAGCTCGTCAGGGTAGTGACATCTATTTCCTATTTATATGGTTATGGTTAAATTTTGTTTTGCAAGTACAACTAGAACGTTCTCTTCTTGTTTCACGTTGTAACTTCGGAATTAGAACGAAAAGAAATCAATTAAAAACCGTTTGCATACAAAAAGTTTGATAGTATGCACATACGGTCACCCACCATCTTAAACAACAGCTAAATGGGTGCACAACGAGACCAAAACAATAATTATTTTAATGTCAAGGTGAGTGTATCTAAATTATGTTAGCTAGTACAATATGGTTTTGAGCACGATATCAGTCAGAAGAATATGGGAGAAACTTTCATTTAACTGCGTGTCAAACAAATAAAATTGGCCTTATTATATAATGGGATCATCTCAATTGTCAACATAAACAAATACAGCCGCATGTATATATGTACAGTAAATGAGATCCTACCCTTTCGCACAATAGTTTTTAGAAGAGCCTGTCAACAAGACAAAACTTTTATAAATGAGTTATATTCGACATTGTTAAAAAAGGATATTTTCATGTCGCCAGAACTCAACAGGTCTGCAATTTTTGTGATTTTAGGAAGTCAATTACTAAAAATCAAATTTCCCCTTTCAGCACTTGAACACACCTGCGTTATGACATATTTAGGCTTCAATGCAAATTATAAATGCATAAAATAGCTTTACTAAAGTGTATAAAAAAGAGAACTAAGTTGGTCTCCGTTAAGTCCTCTTTACGAATATCATTGATAAGCTTTAATCAACTGGATTCAAAGTAAAATATTAATATATACTATGCTTATCATTGCATGGTCAAGTTTTACGATTTTTAGCTGAAATAGACAATCGTGAATATTATGACATTAAGGAAACATGTTGCGCGACAGGAAATAGATTAATTACCTGGTCCTTTTATATCCAACATAGTGTTTTCCCCCACTGTCTTCAATTTTCCTTCGGATAATTCGGCTTCCTGTTTTAGAAGCCTTTCTCAACGAAAGGCAAATCTCAAAACCAATTTGACAATTTTCAAGTCAGATGGTGAGTTTGCCTTAAACCGTTTCGCCTATACTTAGTAGTACATCTCTAAAGCATAACTGTCTTTTTACTAGGTAAGTGCGTATCATGTATGTTTTTGTTTTTGTCTGCCGGTGTACATTCATCGAAATGCAATAATAGTGATCTAGTGACACTTACTGACCATTCACTAGAAAAGCTTACGTCATGTCTGAATGTACGTGTGTGCGTTTATTTTGAACTGAAAAGTAATCGTCAGATTTTAGATACTGGTTATAGCAATCGTGTATTAAGTGTTGTGAACGTCGCAAGAGATTAGTTCAAGTAGCACCAGAACGATAAACGAGGTTCAGAATAAACGATAGGTACAATCACCTGTGCACATTCGTTTCCTACTTACTGGCAACCCATCAATAGGAGCCGATATTACGCCATTAACGATATATTTGGCTAAGTTGTGTAGGACAATTGGACTGAAAAATCTCCTATACAAATGGGTATATCAGCAGTAGAAGAGTTAACTTCATATATAGATTTCGACAACGCGACTTCAAAGCCAACGTACTGTATATAATATATACCGAGTATGTAAAGGATACCAACACTATGGTTGTCTGGTCAGTACATGGTATCAATACTATATACCGACTCGGAAACAATATTGTTGGTACCCTTTATGGGCTCGGTATATATTATATAGTGTGTATTGGCTTTGAAGTCGCATTGTTGCAGACTTTATATGTACTCCTCTACTGCTGATATACAAGTTTGTATAAGAGTTTGTACCGTCCAATTGCCCCACATTCCTTACACCAATTTATAGTAGGTAAATAGCGTAATACCGGCTGCTACTTTGATTCGCCAGTAAGTGCGAAACGAATGTGCACGTGAGATTATACCTATCGTTAATGCTGATTTTGGTTTATTCCTCTGGTCCTATTTGAACTAATTTGCTTCAAGGTGCGCAACTCGTAATACACAATTGGAACAAACTGATTTTAATATCTGACGATTACTTCTCAGTACAAAATAAACGCGAGTACATACACACAGGAATGGAATACGCTTACCTAATGATACGTCAGTAGGTGAAATCACATTACTGTAATTGTATTTCAAAGAGTGTGCACTTTAAAAAAATTCACGCACACTTGTCTAGCGAAAAGACAGTTATGCTTAATAGATTTGCAAAGGGGGATAAATTAGATCATTTGAATTAAATTTAACACTTGAATTGATAATTGTTCGTTGGATGTACTTTCCGTTGAAAATGGCTTCCTAAACAAGACGCGCATATACATAAAGTTAAACTGAAGACAGCAGACGCAAGCACCTTGTTGGATCCAACAAGGACAGGGTAATCTGATTTAACAATAATTGGTTGCGCAGGTGGTGGTAACAATTATTTAAATCAAGTTTGCGAGCTTGAAGTAAACACCAATCCCATTGTATTTAACCAGTCGTCGAACAGCATAACAAAACTTCCGCCAGACGCGTTTCTACCTTCCATAATCATCATCATAGTACGACGGCAAACTGACCATCGAGGATCAAAGCGCATTGAATATATATGGAAGTCAAATTTGATATGCGGCTCTTACCCCTAGCAGTCTCGCATACATTGAACTTGACTGGAAATTTTGGATGCACAATTTCTATGTAGTCACTTAACTGTTTGCAGTTTTCGCCACATATACATATATAGTCAATACAATTTAACAATAATTGTTGCGCGGGTGGTGGTAACAATTCTTTAAATCAAGTTTGCGAGCTTGAAGTAAACACCAATCCCATTGTATTTAACCAGTCGTCGAACAACATAACAAAACTACCGCCAGCCGCAACGCACTGACCGTTTCGACCTTCCATGATCATCATCAGAGTACGACGGCAAACTGGCGGTAGTTTTGTTATGTTGTTCGATGACTGGTTAAATACAATGGGATTGGTGTTTACTTCAAGCTCGCAAACTTGATTTAAAGAATTGTTACCACCACCGCGCAATCAATTATTGTTAAATTGTATTTCCTATATATGTATATGTGGCGAAAGCTGCAAACATTTAATGTTCGTGACTGCATAGAAATTGTGCAGCCGACATTTCCAGTCAAGATTCAATGTATGCGAGACTGCTAGAGGTGAGAGCCGCATATCTAATTTGATTTCCATATATATTCAATGCGGTTTGATCCTCGATAGTCAGTTTGCCGTCGTACTCTGATGATGATCATGGAAGGTCGAAACGCGTCAGTGCGCTGCGGCTGGCGGTAGTTTTGTTATGTTGTTCGACGACTGGTTAAATTTAAAGGGGGTAATCTGATGACTTGTTCAATTATATTTTTTGTTACTGCGAACTGATATTTGTGTAATTGTGTATTATGCATTGCATATCGTGTCACAAATTAATTAAAATAGGACGAAATTTGATAGATTTTTTAATTTTTGACATCACTATTATATTGAATTATAGACTCAGATTTCTTCATTTTAACTAGATATTTGATTTGTTTGGTCTCAGGCTACAACCTCTGGCGCTGATATTGATGACTTTACCGAATGGCTTTCTTGTCAGGGTATTGGTGTATCACGAGATTGGCTGATAGCCTGCACTGGTTGGTTGGCAGAAGAAGAGCACGAAGCTAATTGGTCGAACCTTACGCTTGCACAGCGAAGATACCTGGTATTTGAACAATGGTTGCATGCAGATCTGCATCAGATGTCTGCACCCATTCTTCCAAAAATCAAATCTTGTGATACAAATAGAAATGATGTGCTTTCGACGAACGCAACTAATTTTCGCCTTCATGGTGATATTTGCCTCCAGGTTGGTTTATTTATTCATCCATGTTATTTTCAAATATACACTGAGACACTGAACTAATGTTTTGCGGATTGTATGCTATTCGATGGTATTAATCGTGCAAAATTTGTGCTTAAGCTTTGTTTTTTATTTTGCTTATTCTAAGCTTATTTAATAAAATGCTCTTGCCATTGTAGCTTCCTGAAAAAATCTTCTATAATTTTGTATAGTTGTGATATGTACATGGAAAAATGAACAAGAACCACGAAAAATAGATTCAGAGAATGGAATCATTAGCTATTTGCATTATCAAAGACTGCTCGCTTTAAATTTGTACTCTGATTAATTTTATCCTTCGCAACCATTTATGCTTAATAAAATGGGTTTACGTTGGCTTTGAACCATCACTTCAGAAGTCGAGTTTTTTGCTTTTCTTCAGAATTTACATCTCAAGTTGCAGATTCTTCTTCCTGACATGCATGTCAAGAATACATACTTCTGGACTCATTTACATGAAGCTCTTGTCAGTCAATCTGTCAAAGTTATTACAACTTCACTTTTTAAAAAGTGATGCATGAGCCCTTTGTTAAAATGTCCTGTCATTTTGACCAAAGGCTGTTGCCTAAGGCTCTGTTAGCATGCGTGAGCTTCGTGAAATGCTAATAGAACAGCGGATGGAAAAGTTGCCCTTAACATATAAAATCAAAATTTCATCTTTTATGTGAACTATGAAATTCAAACTGGCTGTGTTGGTCCCAACGAGTGTTTTTTAAGGAGGTCTGGTTCATCCGAAATTATCGTCAACCTTTAACTGAGTTCACTGTCTAAAAGATTTAGGTATCCAATTATGTAAGTGTCTAATGCTACTTATCCATAAGTTATCATTTTGATGTATTTTACTGTAGTTCTGTGAATCGTTTTTGTGTACCTCTAGTGTGTTTCGCCTTTCTGTTTAAATTTATTTTGAAATGGTTCGTAGTCAACATTCTGTGTCGTTAATATTAAAGTGATGTCGCTCTATATTCAGATTAGTGACGTAAATAATCTAAATTTAAGCATAAAACCAAAATAGTTGCTTACCAAAAAATGCGCACATGCAGGATGTCTTGATATTTTCCTCAATTTAGTTGTCTGTCTGTGTGTCTCTTAAAGACTATACTCGAATTATTTTGTAATTTTAAAGCGAATTATGGATATCATGTGTTTCATGTTGACTGATGTAATTACAAATGTGATTCATGTGCGCTAACATTTAATTTACTAAATTATACCTGATCAATTATGCCTTATTGCATCATGTGCTTATGTTCTCTAAGGCTTGAGCGCTGGTTCGGTGAAATTTTCTGCTTTTCTCTTGGAAAAATAGAGAATGTAGTAACCAAAATTAATTCTTCATTTTCCAATATCTTATTCATAATTAATTTTTCATCATTCCTAAAATGCTCCAAATTCATACACATAGGTTAAATAATTTTTGTTTCCTGCTCTTCTGTTAATTTGTTTTTTTTTACTGCGGCTGACTCCTTTTAGAGGATAAGCCGGCTCCATTTCATGGAGTTTCTTGGGAATTTGGTACAAGTGGTGTCCCCTCACCACTCGGCTTTTTGATCGAGGACGCACCTCTAGCCTTTGCACATCCAAGCGCAGTCTGCAAGGCAGCAGTAAGTTGTATGGTTGCCGGTGGCTGTTGAGAGCTCATTCGCCATTCGGAAGTACGGGGTACTGTCCAGGAGTCCATGTAATCCTGTGGCTGTTGTCCCCTTTTGTGGCGGGGAACACACGCCGCGTCATGGTGCCGTCGTCGGGCTCATGTGGTATTTTATAGGAGATCCGATTGCCGGTCGGAAATCCACCACGCCCTGGTGACACCACCGCCATGGCCCCATAGCCCATGTACGATCGGCCATCGAAACATGGTTGACACCGTCGAACCACGTTGGTGGGGGGGATGGTCTTTACGACGGTGTTAATTTGTGGTAATAACCGAGGCTATTTGATTAATTACAACTGATTATCGCGCAAAAATAAGTTTGCTTCATTAGTGTGTTGAAGCAGTCTTTTCCCGGTAAAACGGCTTGACATAAATTGACAAGCAATAAATTGTGAATTAAACGATCTTTGTCTGTGCAGATGGTGATAATATTTTTTAAAATTTGATTGCGTAGCACCAGCTTCATATTTTCCAATGCCGCGTTTTGCGTACGCGGGTTGTAGATTTGCACCGACAGATTAAAAAAGATCCGATTGATCACAATTTCCATTTTCATTTTGCCTTCGATCGGGCTGAGTTTCTATTCGTCCCAATGGAAATGCGATTCTATCACATCTTTGTTTACTGGCAACGTTTTTGAACGGAAATCCCCGTTCCATCTTCAGGCCAATTATCAAATATATACACAGCACAATACTCACAATAGTAGATTTAAGCAAATGTGGCCTGAAGATGGAACGGGGATTTCCGTTCCGAAACGTTGCCAGTAAACAAAGATGTGATAGAACCGCATTTCAATTGGGACGAATACAAACTCAGCCCGATCGAAGACAAAACGAAAATGGAAATTGTGATCAGGTGATAATATTTGTTTAAATCAAGTTTGCGGTAATACTAGAAACACCAGTCCCACCATATTAAATCATGCGTAAAATGGAAAAAACTACCGTCAATCAGGCGTGTTCACACGTTTCGACCTTTCATGGCAATCATCGAAGCCCGATTGCAAAATAACTCGTGGATCAAACCGAAATGTAGATATCAGGCATGAAAAAAACATGAATGCAGCTCTCACTCCTATTAGTCTCGCATTATTTTTCATGTTTGTGACGAAATAGAAATTTTGCAATCCTTTCCTAGACGCCAGAATTAAACTGGTTTTTCTACTGAACTCTCAAACCGCAAACGTTTATTTGACTCGCCATTACTTAGTGCTTTTTATGGCGTGACGGATATCTCTATTTACCATGGTTGGCACACGCACGAATAAAAATTGTGCAGCTAGCATTCCAGTCATTTGTAGGGCCTCAGCAATTAGAATAATATTTCATACACTTCCGTTAGTTCTCCTTGAGTCATATTTCCGTTTTGCTCTGATTGTGAGCAAGGTATGTCAGCTTACGTCATTACGTAGAACTGATGGTATTTCTCTTGTTCTAAAACAAGCAGAATATTGTATCTATGTTTGTACTGCGTTCAGGTCCGCAAACTTGATTTGTACAGTAGGTATATATGTAGGTATATATGACAACTTTCAATCTATTTTAAATTAGAACTTTAGCCAAGTAATAAAAAAGGTCTCAAACTACTGACAGTTTTATGCGCTGTTGCAATTATTGATACAAATGTATGTTATTCCTTTAGGTTGTTGCGCTAATAGATGCAGGCTCATCGTTTTATGGTCAATTACGACGTATGGAAGGTGGTCTGAGTACAGACATTCCGAATCTGGAAAGCACAACGGCCATTGGAAGTGTGGCTGGACAATCTCATTCTGATGCAGATACTTCGGAGAGTATTATTGGTGTGCCTGGAAGTCAGTCCGTGTTAGAGTCAAACGACCTTCTTTCTGTGTTCAGCCGACAACCAAAAGATAACAATAAAAGCAGCGTTGCTGCCGCAGCTAGTAACGATAATTCAACAACAGGTGATATAATACGGTTTTCCGTGTTGCACGTAAAGTTACACGTTAAATGTATTATGCAATGAACATGGTGTCCTTGTAATTTTTCATTTTAAGCTTCTTATAATTTAATGATGTGAATCACAAATAATATACAGAATTTGAAGCAGAACACCAGCTTTCTCAAATTAAGACGGAGAAAAACTTACGACTAAAGTCAATAGCACCGATACTAATAATGTAAATCTATCTCCGGGAGGCAAACAACAGGATGATCCAGTCGGCTCCTTCAATACTTTTAAATCTTACGAAAATCGTGAAGGAAGGACTGCGACATTTTCTCCTTTAATCAAAATATGAATTAGCTCCATCACGCGTGTAGTCAACCCATGGCTGGCAATCCTGGTTCTCAACTAGTTTTTTTGCTATATATTTATAATGGTACCCCGCTAGTTGGCGCGCAGGGTCGAGCATCATCCGAGAGAATCTCTCGCTCACTCGCACGTGTTACCCGCTTGAATAAAAGTGTATCTTGTGCGCTGTTTTCTTTTGTGTGATTACTGAACTTTTTTGTATGTTATCTTGGGACCGAAGAAAGGGAGTGCTAAGGACAATGGTGACAGGAAGTAGAGGTTGATGTCGATAGAACTAAAGCAAGAAATATTAGAAAAACATGAGCGTGACGTACGAGTAATTGAACTCGCAAAGATCTATGACCGTAGTACATCGAATATTTGTACGATCTTGAAGCAGAAGGATGCCATCAAGAGTAAGGAAATAGAGAAGCTTCTGCTCGAGTGGGTAAAAGAGAAGGAGTTGGCAGGGGATACAATGACGGAGACGGTAATATGCGAGAAGGCACCGAGTATTTATGCCGACTTAGTGACGAAAGAAACATCAACTTATAAAGAGGCATCAGAACGAGCGTTTAAGGCAAGTCATGGCTGGTTTGATAATTTTAAGAAGAGGACTGGCATCCATTCAGTCGTGAGGCAGGGCGAAGCTGCGAGTGTGGAAGTGAAACCAGCTGATACGCACATCCAAAAGTTCGCTGAGTTTGTTGCCAGGGAAGGCTACATCCCGCAACAAATGTTCATCTGCGATGAAACGGGCCTATTTTGGAAGAAAATGCCACGAATGACTTACGTCACAGCAGAGGAGAAGATGACGCCAAGCCATAAACTCATTAGAACCATCTGACCCTTGCATTATGTGCAAATGCTAGCGGTGATTGTAAAGTGAAGCCACTGCTAGTTTATCATTCGGAAAATTCTCGAGCCTTCAGGACGCAAGAGGTACTGCAATAAAAATTGCACGTTATGTGGCGCGCAAATGGGTTGGAGAATTTTTCATAGGTCCTGAACGGATTAAATCGAATTCAGTTATTTTAAATGGGAGAAATTCGTTTGAGATACGATCCAATTTACTTATATATATATATATATATATATATATATATATATATATATATATATATTTAGAATTTAAATATATTAATAACTGTTATGCGATTTATCGTTTATTTTTTTGGTTTTCTTTTGGCTTACCAAAACCAAGATTCTCTTTGTCTCTTTCTCACTGATGGCGTTAGCCAGCTGCGAGTTTTGGAACTCCACAAAGCACTTAATCAAAAAATTGGCAAAGGCGGCTTCTCGCAGTTAAATGTACGTTGTGCAGGCAATAACTCTCGAAGTCAATCGGGTGCTTATTCTCTTCAAGAAAAACAGTTGATTTTCAAAGTCTTTGGAAAACCTGGTACAAAGGTGTGTATGTATTATATGTATTTATGTATGTATTTATGTATGTATGTATGTGTGTACCTACGTGTTTATATTTAGTTTTTAAATTTATGGATGTATGTATCCACATGTAAACATTATCATTTGTTTAAGTGACGTAGAATTTTTCACAGCTCCTAGATGGCTAAGCATCAGTATATCAAGATTGTTTACTGCTGTTGACAACGATAAAGATGATTTTGATGCTGCCGATGCTGCCTGATCACAGGAAAACTATTTCCGTTAATGCTGTCTTTTGTTTATCTTTCCTGTCATATTTAAATTAGTTTGTTGTTTAATACACAACTAGATATATATCAGTATACACCCACAAACAGTATCTAGATGTTATATATTTAATTTAATGATGTCATGATAAGCGCAAAATGTGACAACTGATACCGATCAAAATAAGAGTGTATGGATTTTCGGGAGTAAAAGGAGTTCAGAAATAGTTGTAATTGCCAATCTTGTTGAAATTTAGTATATCATGAAATCCATTGTGCTGGTACCATGCACCGACTCGATACCCAGTGTTAGTACCATGTACCGACTCCGCAACCAGTTTTGATATCCTTTACAGGCACGATGTATATATATATATATATATATATATATATATATATATATATATATATATATATATATTGAGGTGGCTTTGAAGTTGCATTGTCGAAGACTTTATATTATGTTAACCCCACTATTGTGGGAATACACACTCTTATAAGAGATTGTAACGTCCAATTTTTCCGAATTACTAACCCAAATACATAGTGCGTATAGGGCGTAATACTGGTTCCTACATATGAATCGCCAGTAAGTACGAAACGAATGTGCACATGAGATTATACCTTCCGTTCATGCTGACTTTGGTTTATTCTTCTGGTCCCATATGACAACGGTGGACTCAAATATATTATGTAGCAATCAGTTATGAATGGTGTGGTTTCATCCATGGTTACCAATCGCATTGGTACACAGGTTGACTCGGACCATGCACTTTTCCATTGTAGTTGGTCCTAATGGCAAAAATTCGAATTTAATTTGTACGAAGGTAAATTCCACTATGCACAGTGCAGGTACCACTGTATGTAGCATTATAAGCTCTCGTATAAACAATCAATGTGTCTCTGCTAAATCTATGGAGATATTCAAAATTAGACGCCAAATTTCAAGTGCCTGGGCGTATAATATTAATCGTAGTGGTGTAAGACGCCAAATTAAGCGTAGTCTAAAGGTAGATCTCGAATCTTTTTTGTTCAGAAAGACGGATAGATGGAAGAAGCGTTCGCAAAAGCTGCTTTTTATTTAAATTTATCTGCGCAACAGGCCCGAGAAAATTATAATTTAGCACAACTATACATGATAGTGACAACCATATAATCACCGATCAAATAAGTTCTCTTGATAGGCGGGCTGAACACCTCAAAGTTCAATTTTCTTGAGCACATGCGTCATTCCCGATTCCAAGAAGCATGCCTGTATCAACGGTGTGGATTTTTAACCTCGAACAACCTTCAGAATTAAAAATACGGGATGCAATCCTATCCCTTGAACGTCGCAAAACTGCAAGTCCAGATGCTTAGCTTTCGAACTTATTTAAAAATGGTGGTGATATAATTTCCGGAAATTTAACTAACCTTTTCACACAATATTGAATAAGGAGACTTTGCGCTTGCTTGGAACGAGTAAACCATCATTTATATTTTCAAAAATGGCAATCGGAATTCGTGTGATAACCATTGTGGTATAAACTTGACTCCAGCTGTATCTAGTTTCTCTGCTTCGATTGTCTTACGTGGTTTAGCGGTTCGTGTGAATTACTTACATGAAAATAACAAGCCGGATTCCGGCCGAGTCGTGTTTGTGTATAAAATGTTTTAATCTTAAGGAAGGAACTTGAACGGCGTCATGTATATCGCTGTCCCACAGTAGACTTCTTTCTAGACATCATGGTTTCATTTTCCTCAATGGACCGCAGTGTTCTGTACGACTTTCTATTAAAAAGAGGTATACCCACTAAATTTTTAAATATGATATGTGCCTTTTTAGCAAACAGTTTTGGTCGTTCTAAGATATACATTGAATTATTGAAAGCTTTACTGCTTTTGGTCGTGTCCGTCAAGGATTTCTGCTTTCCACAATTTTGTTTAATTTTATTAGGTACCATTTTGGAATTTACTCTTCCACAAATTCAGTATTCAGGCGTCGAGATTTTCCACGGTGTTGGATTATTCGATCTCGACTATGCAGTCAATAGTGTATTATTCGATACCAAAGATTCTGCACAGGCCACCTTGAATAAATTATTAGTTGTCGTTCCATCTTTCGCACCCTTTAAACGTAAATTACTTCTACAAAATTATCTATCACTCACTTCAAATCTGTGGCTTCAATATACGGATTTGGATGTAGTTGTCAGGTTTACATATATTGGTAGCTGTATCAAAATCTCAGGCTATGTGAATGAAGAGTTCAATGTAAGAATTGCGAGAGTTAAGGTATTCTTCCTCAGCCTTCGCCATTTTTTAGAAACACTGTTATCTCACTCTGCCATAAAGATTATGTGTATGGACAGATTTGCAATATGCTAGTGAAACGTGGTACTTTAGTATCGAAGATTTTCTACCACCGTCGTTTGAGACACATAGCCCGCATAGGATACCAACATCGAAAAATCAACGCTAGCATCCATAGGCATTTTTTGGAGCGGCCAACAAGTGTTCCTCTTTAGACATACAAATAAGGCTAAATTAAATGCACTGGCTCAATGGCATTTTATATATGACCTTATTTGCTTGCCCAGTAAAGCATTATACTATGAACTAGCACCAAATTGGCGTAAAAAATAATATGAACATGGCATAGATCAGCCATAGTCAGCTTCAGCCTAATAGGGTAGTATTGGACCTTTTTGTCCACTTGGATTGTAATCACGCGAGGATAATATTTCTTGGGTGGAAAACCTGTGCGATATGGCATCGAACCGAGCTCAGTGGTGATCTTGTTGCGAATGTCTAATAGAATCATCTTAATTTTCTATTATTATTTGAGCAGAGTTATCTGCGAGATTTGGCTGTTTTTATGACGCGATAAATTGAAAACCTCAAGGAAGCTGTATTGCCGATGTCGCATTGCTTTAAAGCTGACTTGGCCACAATGTTGTTTATTGAGGTTTAGGTTGCCACATTTATGGGTGTTACATTGGTATCTCAGTTATAATTAGATCCTTCTCTTTATAAATCAGTCCTTTAGCAACATTTCGCTTTTCATAAATTATTATTCTAGGCTAATTTTTAATGTTTTATGTGTTATTATTTCTTTATTAAATATTTGTTTATTAACATGCTGATATTGCAGTCTAGCATGTGTTATTAAAATTTGTTGTGCTGATGTGGGAAATTATGCGTTCGATGATAGTGATACTGACCGGGAGGATGATTATACTGGTGGTGGTCATGTCGATGACGAGGAGGACTGTGATGGTGGTGGCGATGATGATGAATAGAATAATGATTATGCTGGTGGTAATCATGTCGATGATGATGATGATGATGCTACCTATAATAATGGCGGTGACGAGTAGAATGATTCCGCTAGTGGTGTTGATTTCGATGATGAGGAGGATGTTATTCATGGTAATAATGGTGTCGTGGAGAATAATTATGCTCGGATAGTGATGCCGATGACGAGGAGTTTGATGATGAGTAAGATTATGCCAGTGTTATTTACTTCGATGGGGAGGATAATGCTGTTCGTGCTAATAAAATTGGCGAGGGGGATCATTATTCTTTTAATTGTGATGTCGATGACAAAGAGAATGATTATGCTGAAGGTTATATCGATGGCGAATATGATGATTGCGGCATTCACTTGAAATAACCTTCACTCCGGAAATTTTATTTATATAATTGTTATCATCACCCGCACAGGCCTTGGTAGCTTGATATTGGCGCTAGAGTTCAGTTGTACAGGAAAGTTTTGTGATGGAGTAAGTAAAAGCTTACAAGATACAAAGGGCCAGTTTTCGCCGCCGAATGAAGCTTTCTACTGACGCCTTAAAACAAATTACTCTGGGAAGTTGATATTTGTCATTGTGTGGAAGACCAACTATTATAATGACGACTATGAATATAAATTATGCATTCTAAATATGATAAGCAACTCAGCGTTATTTTACTACCCAAGCTTAAATGTCACTATTTTTCATAGTTATGCGACTGTAATGCCTCAGTTAAAAGATTATGTGTTTTTGTTTTGTAATATCGACATAACAATAGGAATAGGCGACCTAGTGTTTTTTTACGGCCATTACATAATAAAACATTTGCCTTTGTGCTCTGATGATGACCATAGAAGGTCGAAACGCGTCAGTGTGCGTAGCTAGGAAGATTTGCTATGCTGTGCGACTGTTCAGATACAGAGCGATCGGTGTTTATTGGAAGCTAGAAAACTTGACTTAAAAGGTTCGCTTCAATTTTTTGTGCTTATAGTTTCAAGCTTATTTTAAAACCTATATTTGTTTTATTTTTGTCCTTTTGTCGCGTTACTTAGCTGAATGTAATATTTCTAAAATGTATTCCTGTAAGAGGCTGTACTTCTCTGCTATGCAAAATGATTTGAATAAATATTAGGGCACTTCGAGGTTGGGCATCATTATTTGGATTAACTTCATGCGGACACAACAGATAGTTTTATACACTTTTGCTCATATTTTAACATATTAAGTTGATTAATTAACTAATGGTTGTAGGAAAGGCAACTTATTTAATATCTAAAAAGGACGAATGGCGTTTCATGTAGACCGCTAACTTAGCACATTTAAATTTTGCTAGATAAGCAGACCCACCTCAACTGTCTTCAATTGGGATAAACGTGAGGTGTACAAAAATGTTTTCCTATTTAGAAGCTCCTGCAGAAACGAGACAGTATCAGTTTGTTCAAGCATTGGCCTCATCTCTAGTATTGCAACAAATAATGTTCAGTTTTTTATACATGCGTTGTAAAATATTGTTTCTGTTATTACTTTGCTAGTTATTCAATTAAAAGGTGGACAGAAATCACAACTATAATTTTTATTTTTATTGATGCCTTGTGAGTTCCTAAAAATTGAACATCACACTAGTTTTATTATTATCTCTTACATTTTATAAATACTTTATTGCTATTGATTCCCGCGGTGTAATACGCCGTCCTTATGGGAATTATCATAACATATCTTGAAAATATCGGTTTTGCGGTGTTCTTGGTGCCATTCAATTTCTCTGATAAATATTTCATTACAATGTCATCAAATTATAATCCTATCTGAAATTGTTTTATTAATAATAATAATGTTTTATTATTAATAATACCAACTTTGCAACATTTAGGACATGTTTACTTTCCCTACCATAAATCTTAATCTGATTTTTGCTAATTTGAAATGCGATGTATTCCACTACGCATTTTAATAGGGTTTGTTAAAAAACATGCAGAAGAGAAGACTACATCAAGTCTAGTTTAAACCTGCCACAAGTCCCTTTGTGTGTTTCGATGTCTGTACAAAATGGTTTTCATTCTCCCATTTTTTCCTCCACCATAGTCCCAATTATCGCATTTCAAACTCTAGGTTTGTTAAAAATGCAAAATAAATCGTTTTATTGTAATAGCATTTGTGTATCTAGTGTTTCTGTTACTGACTATGACTTTAAATAGTCTTTATTTGCAATTCTGCATTGAACATGCTTATCTCCTTAATAAAAAAGGTGCGAGTTCGCGGTCCATTGACACTACGTAGAGGATGTATTCTGCTACAACCAAGAACATTTCACGAGGCGGCTTCAGCATCAATAGCTAGCCAAAGCGATAGAACTGCGCAGAGGCAGCAAAACAGTGGACCTTTGACTGTTTTGGGTGGCGAAGTAAGTACATCCTTTCTGTTCTTCAAATGTGCTTTGTAAGTGTATCTATGAAACAAAACATTTGTTCGATATTGAGCAGAACGATAATTTCTAGTACCACCTTAAAGAGAATCGTTTCTGACAAGATATGGTCCTCATTATTCTTTGTTTTAATAACACTATTTCGAAAAATTCAGGCAAATTAGTTTATCTATATGCTACCAACTTCGTGAGCCTATTACTCAAGTCTTGACTGACGCAGCTTTCATTGTTCCAGTAGTTTTCTTTTGACAAGATATTTCGGCCTAACTTACCGTTAGCCTTCATCAGTTGCATTTCGCCTCACAAGTTAAACAAACGAAACAAATGAAGCAAGCGCGTTATTTACTCTAGCCATAATATTTATACTTCAGATTGACCTTTCATTAGATATCCGCGTGTCACATGTGTGTGTGTGTACATTTTCATAACTGTTGTTTTCATCTAACTAATTTAGACCAGAGTGGCTGAATAATAATTTATCAATAGCATGTGTTAACTATTCGTTTTACACTCTCAATGTAAAATGACGTAACTTAAACTGTCCTCGCTTTCGGGTGGGGGGAGACCATTAATTCAGAAACACTCGTCATAAAAACATGCCATGAGTGATAAAACTAGAAGTCCGAAAGACCAATCTTGTCAAAAGAAAACGACTGGAACAATGAAAGCTGCGTTAGTCAAAACGCAGTTCAGGAAATTTCAATTAATCCAGGTTCGCAAAAGCAATCTTCATTCAAGAAATATTGCTCAAGTAGTTAGGCACATTTTTGTCTAGAATGTGTCTAAAATGGATATCATGTAAGCTTTGAATAGATTATCTGCTTTACTTTATATCTAGCCGAAAGAGAGTAACTGCTGTCGTTAATTGTGTCGACTATTTTCCTTTAATTTTCTCTATGCGATTTCATTTGTTCGACTTTTTTTACACATAACAGGTTTATGAGTTTCCAACCTATAATCTTTTGCACTTTTATCAAGTGGTGTCACTATGGGAGAATTTGGCCAACATACAGAGAGCGAAAATTATGCGGAGGGGCCTTCAACTTCTACAAATTTATTAAACTAATTAAGCCTTTTATTGTAAAGTTGTCGTTGGATGTATTTGCAGTTTGTAGCTTGAATAATACGGTAGCATATCGACCGTTTTTTGCAAAAACTTACTCTAACCTATAGACATTTGCTTCGTATTAATAAAAATGTCTGGCTTAATGACCCATAGTATATTGCAAATCGTAAAGACTTTTTTACTTGGAACGTTTTACGCTATATGTGTCTAATGGTGTTTAAATTTTATATTTTATGCCTTATTCTTACCTTTTATGCCTGGAATAAATTTTCATACCTTTATAAATTTTCTGGTAGCAATGCGATATGTGACGATTATGAATCTGCTTTTCTCAACCTTATAATTAAAAACATACGAATCGTTTATAAAAATTGTACTTTCTTTGGTCGTATATGGAAATATTGTACATGCCAGTTATTTATCAAAGCCAAATAGTACATCAAACACCACTATTTACAGTGGGTTCACGATCCGCAGTGATTATTTAAGGAAATTAAAAAATTCTAAATCAGCTGATAAAAAAATGAATGTTTATTGCCTCTGAAAAAGCGCTACTGATTGGCAACCCAAGATATCAACTATCTAAAATTCAAGAATCCACTATTTATATATTGTGTTAAGTATTCCATACCTAGTAACAAATTGGCTCAAATAGCATCCAAGGATGTTCCAAAGTCAGCATGAGCAAAAGGTATAACCTCATATGCACGAGTGTTTCGTACTTGGAAACTGATCAGTACTACGCCCCCAAATTCACTATTCATTTAGGGATGAAATATGGAACTGTTGGACGGTGCATTATACTAGACGCATGCAAATAGAATATTGCATTGTTCAACAGTCCCACTTTTCTTGAGAAAATATATTGTTGGCAAGGGGTGTAGCATCAACTCCTAGCTATGAGCAACAATTAAGCACGAAACACGTGTTTACATGAGATAACACATTTGATTCATGCAAAATTTGGCATGTCAAATTTGTTTATGTACGCAATGCCTAATACACATATATATATATATATATATATATATATATATATATATATATATATATATATATGTATGTATAAACTTTTCGCAAATAAAAATACTTAAATATAATAATGCTTAGTATTTTTTCATTTAATGATAGATTAATAATAAAGCAAATACGTTTTATAGCGATTCCTTTTTCCTCTTTTTGATACAGGAAACAGCATCCTCTTTTGGAGAATGCGGAAATGGACATTAAATCAGTTTTTCTTCATAAAATTCGTCATTTTGCAAATCCTTGATAATCAGCCGCGTAGCGTTAATAATTTATATGCAAATGTCAAAAGTCATCTGTAATGTAAATATCGTGTGAACCCGGTGGCTTTATTTAAAATACAATTCTCTTATAAGCGCATCTATGACGAACAGAAAATTTTCTTTTTCGTCTTTCGTGTTCGCTTATGCCTTGCTAAAGCTTTGAAACAGTGATCGTGACAACGACCTGCTTTAAAAAAAAGAGAAATTGCATAAAAAGTGGCCTATATATTGTGAGCACATATTATTATCTTCATCTTCAGACTTATTTTCAAATCGTCATAAGATATTCTCGCTAATTTTGGGACTCGTTTTAGCCACACTGGCAACCTGTTTATAAGTGAAATCGATGGAACATCAGTGCACTTTTTAGCCTAACAAACTGTGTATTTGGTTAGTTATTAAGTAAAAAATGACAAAGTAATATTTCTTCAATCTGAAAGAATCCTTGCATGCGGAAATTGTGTAATGATTTTTATGCTATCTTAATTCTTTCTTTCTACTTTTCACGTTTATGCAGCATTAAGCTATCGAGTTTTCATGCCTTTATATTGCTGTTTGTGATGATGAAAATGTCGATTGGGGATGAATCCCAAAGTATTTTAAACACAAAACAGCTGGCAGGGAATACACCACTTGGGCAATGGTGGAGCATATTAGTTTTAGTCATTATTCTGTAAACCGGAACCATTTCACTGTTTATTAGATGCAAGAATGTAGTACGCCTTTTATCTGAAGATGGCTTGTTGAAAGCCTCATTGCAGAACAGAATTGCACATGGAAAAGCTGTACGATTTTCGCCATGTCTACTACAGAAATTCTCCTGTGTTAACACTTCGCAACCAAGAATGCATAAATAAAATTTTTAATGTGGTATGATAAGTGAAGTAGCAGAGAAGCAGTGTTTTTAAGTTCTACACAGTTTATTTTGTTAGATCTATAACGCAGTTTCACTTTGAGGTATGATTAGTTTGCATGCTAGCTCAGTATGTAACGCAGCGCTGTGAACAAACAAGATTTAAACATGCTTATGCAAAAATATTTTACCAAGACTATGTAATAGATGCATTTTTTCTATAATTTAAAAATTGATGCTCCAGTTTCCTAGTAATTTTATGTAGCATTTGGTACCGCTTTTTGTCAATTAAACCCTTATCGTCTCTAAAAATAAATAAATAGCTATGGGCGTTATGCTTCGCTAATCACGCTGGCGATTTTTTTACGTGATCGCCAATGGAATCACATTGAATTGAATGATGTCATAATTACCGCGAAATGTGATAACTGATATCGATCAAGAGTGTATGGATTTACTGGAGTAACATGTGTTCAGAAATAATTGTAATTCTCAATTTCGGTGAACTATAGCATAAATTGATATCCATCATGTTGGTACCATGTACGGACTCGGAAACCATAGTGTTAGTACAATGTACCTTTTCGGTACAATAATGTTGGTATCAGTTACTAACACAATAACCATAGTGTTAGTATCATTTACAGACTCGGTATATATATTATATAGAGTGAGTTAGCGTGGAATTCGCATTTTCGAGACTTTATATTATGTTAGCTTGACTACTATAGGTTTACACATTCGTTAAGGAGATTGTACCGTCCTATTATCCCACATTCCTCATCCAAATATATAGTGGTTAAAGGGCGTAATACCGGCTCCTACTGATGAGTCACCAGTAAGCACGAAACGAATGTGCATGAGATTATACTTTCTGTTCATAGTCTTTGGTTTATCCTTCTGGTCACATTTGAACTAATTTGTTATTAGGTTCGCAACATCTAATACATACTTGCATATATATATTAGTTCCACACATCAAACAGTATTTAATGGAATCACATATTGGAGAAAAAAATGCAAATTTGATTAGGTGGATTGTTACAATAATTTGGTGTCGTGTTCTCGATTTTTCACATCTGACGTATCATGATGATAAGTTCAATAACAGTATGATAAAAATTTCATTTCTTACCAGTTTTGCACGATTATCATTGCTTTAAATTGTAAACTCACGTTAGCATGATTACGCTTGCATCCTAAAAATACCATGGACTGTATTGGCGTTTCTACTCTGCTAGACCAGGTAGACCAATGTTGAGCAGTGTTGCGTGGCCACAATAATACAGTCTTAACCCCTTACTGTGAATGCGTTGGCTAGCCTTCTTTAACAGCTAACGCAAGAACTATAAATGTCTCGATTATGCAGTAGTAAAACAGGAGCTTGTTATGCTAATGTAATTCTGTTTATAAAGAGACGTTGTTTATAACTGTAAGCAAAAACAATTCCTTAACGCACTGTAACTTCCCTTTCAATTTTTTTTCTACTTTTGTTTCCGCTTCTTAAACAAAATAGATTGATATTTTTATGTACCGACTTAGGTTTTGCTATATTTTGGGACTGTTTAAATACATTGGATTATTTTTTTCATCAAGCTCGAAAACTTGGTTCAAAGCACTTATTATCACTACCCGCGCAGTCAATGATTGTTTATTATTTCTTTGTGTACTGTTCATTTTATTTAAACTCAATTAACATGTTAGTTTTATTTCTTTTATAAATTAATTTATAAAAGGAAGCGAAAGCGCTCCTGTACAATATGTAATATGTTTCTAAAGGCTAGTTATGGTGCTGATTATAATGATGGTAATGACGTTGAAAGGGGAGATGATGATAATGATATCTATTGATCTAACATTAGTTTCAAAGCTTACCTTAAAATGGGCTAAACCTGTTATTTTGTGCAGAACCCAGAACACTAGCGATGGATTTATCGTGAATGTCATGTTTGAATGAATTGGCTACATTATACAGGCATTTTAAAGCACAGTCAATTCTCTGTCAATCAAAAATCGATATTTGATTTAGATTGATTATCAGACGGACATACTTGATTTAAATTGAATATATAAATCAATTAAGAATTCGTTTATTACTTATATGGAACATTCTAAACGAGCTTGTAAATTATTTTAACTTAAGACCGAAGAACTATTGGAGACCTTGTCCAATGCTGAATCAGCTCGTCTACCGTTGCCTCTGGCTGAATGCCATTGCACTCAGGCATCTGTTCGTCTTACCACCAAGCTGTTGAAAAATAAACTTGGGCTTCACAGTGAGTCATTGCCAGCTAACAGTCAGGTTTCTGATAATGCGACCGAGAACTATGAAATGATTGTTTTACCGGACTGGTTTCCATTGTCAAAACGACGAACTAATGTTACGGTGGATATCGTTGGTTCACATGGTACGTTTTGTTTTTCTTTTATGGCAATTTATTCGAGGAATTCTCAGTTTTAGCCCAGCATGCTAACTTTACAGTAACTATTTTTGTTATAATGGGGTATAGTTTACACAACACCAGGACTTTGAAAAATTCCTTGTCTTCATGAGCTGATTACAATACTGAATAATGAGCTTTTAGTTTCAGGAGCAAGGTACCGGTAAATTCAAGCAAATTTAAGCACAGAATTAAATTTAGTAGATTTCAAAGTCAAACACAGTAATTTTCAATTTCAATATAGGCATTTTAGGTAAACCACCATCTTTATTTAAAATTGCTTTGAATAAAAAGACGTTGGCTAGAATAGCACATTTGAAAGAAAATCGTTTTGAATTTGTACTGTCGTGAGATTTCTTTAACACCGTACAGAAATATGTTTCTGTTTCTTATGTGAAAGCACAATGACATACCTTTTTTGAGTAGTATCAGCGTTTGAAAAGCATCTTCACTGCCCCTGAAACGGGGCCCACAACCAATTTGTCTAACTTCTCAATTCTACAATTAATGAAGTCCGAAGAAATTCGTTACATATACGAAGCCCTTTATATAAAACAACTCAATTGCGGCCTAAACATTCACAAGTGCCATCAACATTTTGCCTCACGCGCCACGAATCGTATGAGCCAACAACAATGTTCTTGCGTACAGGTGAGCCCGAACACACTTCGGCCGGCGTTAGCAAACATACCACCCGACTCGCAACAAACTAAAGTAAAACTGCTGGAAAACGGTATCATACACCATTGACAGAAATTGCACCAAAATATAAGTGATAATCACCCTGCGCCGTTACTAGGGAAAGAAAATAAAGCTAACTAGGAATGCGATACGAAAGACAGAATATGGGGAGAAACATTCGTACATGTAATAGCCAACGAAGCGAAAGCCTCATCAAAACAAAATTAATCAATACAAGAATAATCTTATCTAAAACAATTTTCACTACAATAAGAATGACCTATACACATAAAAACACATACTAACACGCGATCATAAATCACCAAACAGTCATTTATCAACAATAAATTGAATAAGAACTGAAATTCAGACTAGTTCACTTCTACTTTATCAACTGAAAATCCAGAATCAATATAACTGGAACGTTTCAATCTGTAGTTAAATATTATCGAAAGAAAGCAGTTATTCTTCTTAATAAACGTATACCTTTAAAAAAAACTATATTTCGGGATGCTCAGTTATGAAAACCCGTTTAACTATGCTCATTTCACTAGAAATAGACGATATAACCTTCTTTTTAATCTTATGCTCATTTCACTAGAAATAGACGATATAACCTTCTTTTAAGGGTTATGCTAGGTGCTGAATAATGACTCAGTGGTTAGAGTCACAGACTCTGAGGTGGGCGTGCTCAGATTCGCATCCTGTCCGCAGCAAATTCTGGACTACTTGAAGAGCTCCAAATAAGAATGAAACTTGTCTTCTGGGTGAATTTCCTTTTATACATTATACATAGTGTAGTTTTGTACTGACAAATGTATGTATAATGGGATTGGTGTTTATATCAAGATCGCAGCCTCGATTTACTAATTTTTATTTCTGCCCGCGTAACCAATCGTCGTTTAAAGTGAAACGTTGATTTCCACATATTAATTTAAAAAATAACTTATGTATGCAAGAATCGCGTTTTCGCTCGATCTTATAGATTGCTATACTAGAGTAAAAAAATGAAAATTAATTTTTTTTTAAATAGAAAAATGGTCACTTTGAGGCAAATTCAGTAGATTGTTGGAACACATTCCAACCTGGTGTATGAAAAATAGGGTTGGTGTCGTACGCACATATATAGCTAAACATGCTTTTTCGTGTGAAAAATGCAACTATCCAAAAAAAGCTTTTCAATTTTGACTAGGACTCGGTGCGTGAGTATGCTTTCTTATTCATAAGCGACCGCAATAAATATACTCTTTCCAGAACTTTGCAAACAAAATATTACGGCAATACAAATGAAGATCCGTTGGGGCTAATGAAATACTAAATGCTCTATTGCATGGCAATGAGCGCAACTTTCCTCTTTTATTTAACTTTACCCAATGGTTTTACCTTATTATCTCGTTTCACATTTCCTATCTTTGTGTAATTGTCTTGAGCTATTAACATTTTAATTAAATCAAATTTGCGATCCTGATGTAAACACCTGTTATAATATTATCTTTTCGGAACTCCCTCCCTGCTACTACTTCTTCGTGGGGGTTGTACACCTTTTACCATTTACACTATAGAAAGACAATTAAGGATGTTCACAAAATCGACTTTTCTCCCTTTAGGTGTCAGTCTCATTGATGTGATGTATGCACGTATATGTTGAAATACGAAACATCTGCTGTCATGTAGACTGCCTGCTAATTTAGGCATCAGCCTGCAATTAATCGTTCAATTATTTCATTTATTTAAATAACCTTTTATAACACAGTTACTTTTTAAACGAAACAAGTTAGATTTTATAGATGAGTTAATATTACTAAACTAAACTTTAAAAGATGAGTGCATTAATCAAAAGTGCAGATTGCTGTTAAATACACACTATAATCTTGATTACGCAAATGTTATACATTTTCCTCGTTTATACCTACACTAATATCTAACTTCACTTTTCAGACGCACAATCGAATGCTAGTACAAATGAAGTTCAAAGTGTTGTGCAGCAACGTGAAGCACCAGCGTGTTCTCTTGCCAATATCTCCGATCTAGCCCAATCACATCAGTCTGCGTCGCCCAAAGTCTCGACGCCGAATCTGCAGGTGTCTGGAGCAGTTTCTGGAATCAGTAGAATGTGTGAAACTAAGACAGTCGTTGCAGTGTCGCCAAATACTGTGGTAAAAACGAACGTCATTAATCAGAGTACAGTGAGTCGCAGCTTAACTTTAGTTGTGTACACAGGTTCTCTTTGCTGCTGACGCTGTTGTCTATGGCGAAAATTCTCGAATTTGATATTATTTTTAGAAAGTAAATATTTAGGATGTCTGTTTGCTTGGCAAGTTAATTTATGACCTTGGGTACCGGCGGGCCTCAGCTAATTGTATTAAATTTTGTTGAATCAATCTTACTTCATTGGAAACAGAACACCGACTGTACATAGCCTCAGCTGTAACGTTCTATGCGCGTGCGAGTTTTATATTTGGATGGTTTACACATAACTGAAGGATACACATTTTTAATGTCTGCGGCAGATTATTTTAATCAAGGTTGCGATCCTTATATATAAATTTATATACATTTTACATTATAAACCAAGTATTGTATAGTGTGGAAAAGGCAATTCGTTCAGTTGAACGGTTTCGTCTTTATTCGGAGCTCATCGTGTACTGTCCAGAATTTGCCGCGGACATTAAGTGGGGAGTTCTCAATTGGGACGAAATCGGTCCACTGGATGAATTGCCTTTTCTACATTATACAATGCTTAGTTAATACTGACAAATGTATGTACATAATGAGTCATATTTTTACGTCATGATCGCAGCCTTGAATAAAGCAATTGTTAGCACCGACCGCGCAACCAAAGTTCATTTATTCTGAAGCAAATGTTGGTAGTAGCATTAAAAATGTTATTTTTACCGGGGAAATAGCAGAATTTGGCGTTATTTGCATTGGAGAATACAATTTAGGTTGAGAAATATTTTGTATGTTGAGGCATAATTTTATTTTAAATGCATGTTTATAGGTCACGACTAAAAACCAAATTTTTTGACTCCTTTAAAAATTGCGATTACTATAATTATTTCATCAATGAAATAATAGTACTAACACTACTACTACTAATAATAATAAAAGTAATAGAATTATATATGACAGTGACCACTTTTAAAAACTTTGGTAAAAATACATTGAAACTGAGCCCACTATTCCGGCGTAATTATCTTTTTGCAGGAGTTGGTAAACAGAACTGATATGGAATTGGATAATTGCGCAAAAACAGAAGCTCTTCGACTTTGTGCGAGACTTACTTCTTTCGCCACATCCTGGTCCTTTTGGTAGATGCTGGCTAGGGTTAGTGCAGATGTATCGGTATGATTGACGGCAATCATGTAATGCAGCGTGAGACAACTGGATAACTTGTGTAAATAGAACTGGTTTTATATGCCGCTTGGAAAATAAACATAATATACTCACTCCTTTGCTAAACACACTTTAGTTTCACTGTTACACTCATACGCTAAGAAGATTAAAAAAATGAAAATCAAACACACATCCATAAATATATTGGTATTTAAAAATTAAGTCATCACTGCTATTTAAGCATGACAATTCATAATTGTTTTTAGATGTAAAATAGCATATAATATCCCTTTCCTAGTGACAATAGGCGAGTAAGACTCACAGTTATCCTTCTTTAATGGTAGGATGACCAAGGCTGCTGAGTAATGCCTACCTGAATTGTCTAGTTTTGAGACGCCAATGACAAGGTTTCTCTTTAGTAGCTGAAACGTCTTTCTATTTTTCCTATTTCGCTACCACCCACTTAACTATAATTAGTGACTGAGCAGTAAAACTGAGCTCAAAGAAATGTGCATGAGATCGGGTGATGTTAAATCTTTTGTAACGAAAAGGTTCATGCTACCGTTCCCGGTACTACAAAGTAAAGCTGGTTCCGGACGGGCCAACTTGTGGTCCTACATTGTTGGACCAATTTGATTTTTGGATCTACAGCATAGTGTTGTTAGATCAAATGAGTGTCCATCAAGCTCAAAACGAATATGTATGTTACATTGTACCTTTTGTTCCGGCTGTAATCAAGGTTGCAAACTTGTGTGATTTAATACTGACCGATCTTGTTAAAAGTGTGCTTAACTTATCGGACCTACCAATCGATCAGCTAACAATGGTGGCACTATCGATGGGCCGAAATTATGGAATAAATCCTTCTAATAAATGCCATGTTGATTTTGATGTTACGTCTTTGCTTAAAAATGTTCCAATTAATGAAACAATTGACATTATATTCAAAGCGGTAGAATACGACGTATTACCATCGCCGGTGTCAAGCTTATCTTATTCTGCACGAAAGACGTACGGTTTCGTTTTAAAGGAAGCATCTATTAACCGACTGATTATGTGGCAATAGGGAGCCGCTTATCTCCAGTTTTGGCTGCGATGTTTCTAGAGCATCTAGAGAACACATCATTAAGGAGTTATATAAGTAAATGTGCTCAATATGTACTGTACGTGGATGATATTTTCCTTGTCCTTAAAAACATCAAATATTATTTACCAAAATACATGCGCAAGTTGTCGATCAGCTTACGTAAGCCGATCGACCAGACGGTTAATTACTCGAATGAGAGAACATTTCAACTTGAACGCCTGTTTTAAATCAAATGGTGAATACACGTCTGCTATTGCGCAACACATCATCGAAATATCGCACGTATGTTCTCCAGACGTAGCATTCAAAGTAATTACTAAATGCAAAAACAAAAGGGAGCTAGCCACATATGAAGCCTTATGGATAAACAAATTGCAGCCGGATTTATGTAAGCAGAAGAAGCACGTACAAGCATTGAGCTTGAACTGGATGTGACGCACGCAATTTGATTGGTTTCTATTTTTCACACTCTCTCTATGTTCACATATTTCTATCTTTTTTTGCTTTCCAATTTATATATAAAGATATGTTCATTAGTAGATATTTGAGAAGACCATGCGAAAGAAATATTTCTTATATCTGATAAAATTTCTTTTTGATTTGCACACAGGAACGGTACAATAATTATTTATTAAATACCTTATTCATTTGTAGATACTTGGGGTGAAAACGAAAAATTTATTTTTATTTTTGCACATGAAACGGTACTATGAACATATACATTTTATGACTGCCGGAAGTTATTTCATTTCTTAGCAGCTGAAAATCCTTTAATATTATATATATGATATTATAACGGATTATTTACTTGAGAAATTATGTATCAGGTGTTGCGCACCTAGTAACAAATTAGTTCAAATATGACTTGAAGGATAAACAAAAGACAGCATGAACAGAAAGTATAATCTTATGTGCACATTTGTTTCGTGCTTACTGGCGACTTATCAGTGGGAGCCGGTATTACGCTCTGTATGTTTAGACGAGGAATGAGGTCTATTAAACGGTACAATCTCCTATACGAATGTGTTAACATTCAGTAGTACGGCGAACTTCATATAAATTCTTCGACATTGCGACTTAAAAGCAGACTCACTATATATAATACACATACCGAGCCTGTAAAGGCTACCAACACTATGTCTGTTGTGTTAGTACCTGATACGAATACTATGGTTGCCGAATAGGTACATGGTACCATCACTATGGTTGCCGAGTCGGTAATTAGGTACTAACAAAATGGATTTCAAAGTATACCAAGGTTCACCAAGATTGAGAATTACAAATAATTCTTAACGCCTGTCGCTCCAGCAAGTTATACATGTACAACTTCTTATATAGATTGATTTATTGCATTATTTATTTAGGCTAAACATGTTTTCGATGATGATTTGGACGAAGAAGACTTAATGCAGCTGATGGAGGGCAGTGATACTGTTGAGAAAACGGATTCACTTCTTCCGTCTAGTAGTCACTCAAGGAATCCCGGTTAGTTATTTCGATTTCATGCCGGAAGCCTTAAATATAATTCGTATTTGACTTTATTCTACTAATTATGCTTTCTTTTAAATGATGAGGCTTTCCGTTATTCGGAATGCAGCGATGTTTTGTATATGACGTTCATGGCAAATTTTAAGAATGACATTATGTTATATATCAATTTTTGTACTGTTCTAGAAAGGCTGCTTCCACGTGGATTTTTTGCTCAGTCTTGCATGGAAATTGAACTAAATCCAATTTCACAATGGATTCCAGGCCATTTTGCTATTAGATATGATGAATCACCTGATAAGGCGGCAAATGATTAAGCGGCTAATGAATAATTTGTAAAATATTGCGAGGAAAGTAAATGAAGGCTAAATTCCATGATAAACTGAATTTTGTTAGTTCATTTAAAGCTGAATTATATCTGTATAATTGTTAGCTGAATAAAAAAAAATTAACTGTAGGTTGACTTTATCTGGATTTTGTTGACTCTCCGCGATTTGAACTATGAGCTTCGCAAGAAACCAATTGATCCCTATTTCCGAGTACGCATCGATTTTGTCTTCGTTTTGGCTGTGTGCGGATTCGTCCCTATCTTCCGAAGACAAAGAAAAAACCCGCGAATGCAAATCGCGGAGAGTCATCTATGAAGCTAGCACTGCATATCAATAATTCAATTCATATTTATCTGGATTTGTCGGTTGGAAGAAGACTCATATTTCTTGCATTACTCTATTTCCGTATGCAGGTAACAGTTGAGTAGATCATAATTATAAGGATACACTGCCCACTCTATAAAAGATCTCCCACAAGTGAAAAAAGGTCTGGAATTTGGCTCCATTCTAAAAGGATCTTGTGTATAAAATTTAGACTTGTATCAAACTTTTGGCCCGTTCGCGTGTCAAAATAGAGTAATTTCTGCGCATAAATTAATGTGAATATATGGTACTTCTACTGAAAACTCATTACTTACCTAATTCCTGGGCTGAAAACTGTATATTCGCAAATATTAGTCCGATTGACTCGTCTGGACAGTTGTCTTAATGACTCAGGTGGCATGAAATCCGAATGAATATGTGAAAAGAAAATTTAGTCATTTTTATTGTTTTTCACTTGTGATTTATTGCGAGTATTTCATCTCGAAAACCAATGCCTCACATGGCTCTAAAATAATTTTCTTTCATTTTCTGTTTGAAATTAAAATCCCTGGACTTCAAAGTAAACTTGGTTTTTGCATCATTAACTAAATAACGGAACCTATTTGATACCATACCTTCATCGATTTATCTTTGTTTGTTTTATAAATCTGTATTTTAAAATTCTTATTAAGGTAAAATTAGGAAATTTTGATTAAAGCTTAATTCTTCATCCGCGCACATATGATTCGTTCAAATCGCATTATTTGCTGTACAGTTTTCTTGTTTCGGTCACATTCGTAGGGTGGCGTCAGGGTTGAGTTTCGGATACTGCCAATAGACTTATGTGATACGTACCCGTTAGTTTCTGGCAAAAAATCATGCTTCTAACCTGCACGAGACGAACATTCTATTTTCAAGGGAATTAGGATGAGAGCGTTTTCGGACGCCTTTAAAAGAAAATTCTATGCAGGTGGCGTTCGTTAGCCTTGGGCAACATACAACCTATTACCAGTATGGCTCAATACAAATGACCCATCCCCATTAGAAATAGATGGCCACAGGTTCTTTTATGACCTACTAATATACATTATTAGTACAAAAATTGTGATTCAGTAGTGTATCGGCCGGCACGCAGAGTAGCAATTGTCGCCTTACCTGCTGAGTCTTACTGAGTAAATAATAGAAAATAAACTTCTGTCGTCGAGCCTGAAATTGAATTTCATTAAGGTTGGAAGCTCTATAGGCGATTCTTCAAATGGACCATTATATTTGCATACTCGACCGAGAGTGATATCTGTCACTTCATATGATCGCATCGTTCTCTCATTAACCAAGCCATGTTCCAATGACTGCTGACCTGTGTGTCTGGCGGCAAACTACGTCCGCTGAAGTCGACTGGTTAACTCTGTCTAAATGACATAGGCTTTTTGAGAATGAGACGTGTTATAGATCTCGATTCCAATTTATCTAAATATGTATGAAGGTATGTCTCATGCTTGAATGGGTACAAAATGGAGATACTTCTATCGCATGTGTTGGGTTCCAGTAGGCTTTACTTGAATTGGATAGGATTATCAGATTTTTACAATATTAAAAAAGTGCTCAGTGCTGCATAGATGAAGGTAGCTGTTGGTTAAGTATCGTCTTTTGTCTAATTTAGCGTGTTTGTTAACATTGTCAGTTTTCCTGTTTATTTCATGGATCAATTGATTTTAAAAATAATTAATTTGTGAATACTTAACACGAGTTATTAAGTATTCAATTATTTAATTTATATTCCTATTTTATCCTCTGTTTTATTTGTTTACTTTTCTAATTTAATTTGTTAAAAGATCTTTGTAATGCTTATCTGCAACTTAGTTTTCTATACTAGACCACTAAATGCTTTCGGAAAAGTTGTTTACCAAACGCGAACAAGCAGAATATCGAGCTTAATGGCAACAGCTTGGCCAATAATGTACGTGTCAGTGAGAATTTTTTCCTTTGAGACAACATGCACTTCACATAATGTATTATGTGTTGCGCATCTAATAACAAATTAGCTCAAATATGATCAGAAGGTTAAACCAAAGTCAGCATGAACGGAAAGTATAATATCATGCTGACTTTGTTTTAGTCTTCTTGTCATATTTGAACTAATTTGTTACTAGGTGTGCAATACCTAATACACCAATGCATTTTAAATGTTTTTTGTATAACGCATATAAAGTCTTCGACAATGCGACTTCTGGCCCTACTTATACTATTTTTTACTAGATGTGCAACACAATAAATAATTGCAAATATATTAGCTCAGCTACAAACAGTATATACATGCAATTCAAATTTTCTTAATTATTTTAGAAGACATTTGACTTTATTCTCATATCGGTTTGTGCTACGCAATTTCAGCACTGGCTTGGAATATCAAATATAGAACTCGTTTATCTGGTTGAATTTCTCTTAATATCTTTGGCTTCACTAATTACCTTTTCTTTTGTTCTTACGATGTGCAGCCCAGGCACAGTCTACGGGAGTTAGTGAAACCGATATTGACCGAGAAGTAGACGCCCTGTTCGAGGCAGAAATGGACATCTTAGAAGATTTCAATACACAAGTGAGGAGGACGAATCAACCAACTCTAGCGTCTAATCAGGCTATAGTTAAGCGTAAGTGATGAATTATTTTCCCATGATGTCTGAAATATTTTAACAATTTACTACGTACAAAGTTAAGATAATCGTGATTCAAAGACGGTTGTTTTGTTTCTTTAACTACTTGTTATCTGCCAAGTCTATTTTTAAACAGAGAGTTGATTATAGTTCTTGTATTAGATATCCACTTACATTTCATAGAATTTATTAAATCTAAACAATATAATATTTACAAATATACTATTGCTTCAAGTGGTTGGTTTCCTACCCTCGAGATTGAATATGATTCATTTAATGCCAGTCTATATGGTGGGGACTTGTCGTAAATTGCTGTACTTACATGCACTAGCTCATGGTAAAATGCTAGGATTCTAGTTCCTTAGGACGCTGCCACTTTGTTATCGGCACGGATTTCTTGGTGTCGTGCGCACAGTTAAATATCGGCTGTTTTTATTGATTCTTGTATGCAACTTAAGCTTTATATGAGTCTACTCGACTTCTTACACATACGGATTGTTGTCTTGTGCTAATGGCGAAATATGCGGGCGCAATTTGCCTCCAAGGAATCATGATTGCCTAAGATACATTATTGTGTTTCGTTTGAGTCTGACATGGAAAAATTCGATGCTAGTTTATTCCAATTCTGGTAATAAATCCAAAAGCTGTTGTGTTCTGCTACAAATGTCTGGCATAAACGCGTTCATTTCGTTTTCTAAATTCCATGTTCGTCACGTGGTCGTCTATATTTCTCAAAGATGTCACCTGACGCGGGAGGTGATAAAAATTACTCTAAGCAAGGTTGCGATCTTGATATAAAGTACATATATAAGTACATACATTTGTCAGAAAAAAACTAAGAATTTTATTGTTTAGAAAAGACTGGTTTCTTCCATATTGGGAACTTATGACGTACTGGCCAGAATTTGCCGCGGATAGGGCTCGAACCTAGTTCTTTTGATTGGAAATCCAGGTGATCGCAGGCGTTAATCGGAGAGAATATATTTCGCGTTTAAAACCTTTATGTGATGTGAATGCGCTGGAATTGTTCACCAATATTTTCCCTGGATTGTTTCGGACCAAATGTTAAGCTTCAATATGTTACATGTTGGACTACGTATATTTATGTTTTCTAGAAATTTAAATAAGAATGAACTTTTCTTATGCTTAATGAAAAGGTTTTGATTTTATCATTCAGATTCATTTGTTAATATAAATGTAACAACAAAAAAGTATTTTATCCGAAAGTTTCATGCGTATTTAGTGTAAACAGTCACATTGACTGTTCGCATAATTTAAAAAAAATGATAAATCTCGAGCTAGCTGACTAAACTCAATGCCATGTTTGTATGACTTATTTTGAAATTTCCAGTCCTGTAAAGTCTAATTTTAAAATTCCGATGTCTCACAGATTTGTGTGCTTTGGATCTATCTATAGTCTATCTAAATTTTCTATTCCCCTTGAGCAAATTGAAAGGTTGTTTGTATACTGTTCTGTTTAGTGCAGTAATAATTGGGTACCGATATTGAAGAATTTTATACTCTTCGCTTTTTACGTTTGCTCTTAGGGCCTATCTTCTTTAGGGCATTTTGCATCTTAGGAATTTTTTTGTTTTGAATTATTGATGCTTGTGGTCAGTTGCATTGAACAATTTTTATACCATAAAACAAACATTGATTGCATTGGTGGCCTTAAAATTTAAACAATCAAGGTTGTAAATTTGAGGTAAGCACCATTTCCAATTTATTTAATGAGTCGCATAACATAATTAACTTGGAATTGTAGTTTATCTCAAGTTCACAATCTTGATGAAAATAATTTTTTCATCATTCGTATAATCATTGATTGATTATCTATAAATAAATAAATTAATTTAAAAAAAAATATATATAGCACGACCATGTTTATGGTAATTTTGATTTTTGTATGTACGAAACCTTATTTTCAGTTTATCAGTCAAATGAATTGATTTTCGTAATGTTAGATTAAGAATTTTCCTCGTTTTCTTAAATTGGGTCAATTTTTCTTGAACAGATTTTTAGTTTTCATAAATTATTATTAACAATGTAAACGTCCTGGCTGCGAGTTAATTCCGTGCGACGTTACAAAAAGTTAAGAATCGTAAATAATGAGAGACAGTTAATGTGGGTGGCCCTTATTAGGGCCGAAATTTCGTTCTCCGGCATATGCCGAGAAAGTTAGGCGTTGTTGCTTTGTCTAGAAGTACTCCTAGACACTCTGGTCGACTGGCTGGTTTTCCTTCGTTATGGCGTCGAAACCAGAGGTGTATTGCTGTGTGAAGGCTCAGAATTGTCATGATGATCTGCGACAACACCTTGGAGGCTGGCACACGTAGAGGTCCAATAAATAGATTTTCGATCCGTATGACAAGTTGTGCAGAAACAAGTATGTCGTGACTGGATTCCAAGTGACTTGTTGACACAGCTTGACGCAAGCCCAGAAGTCAGCGTAGGTAAAAAGTTAATATGACGTGAGAGAGCAAGCACACGTAGTACACAGCAGAAAATATAAAACGTGCTAATGACAAGCACGGTAAATGCACCGTGCTTATATAATTTTGAAAACGATAGCTCGCACGCCATTGCTTAATGGCAAATTTAGCTTGTTTTAATTGGTCTCGCGTAAATGACATTTGAATTTCATTTAGGCAATATGTCGGCCAATTGCTCTGAGCAGTTACATCAATCTTACTTACTTAAAATTTTTCTTGAGTGCAGGGCCAATTGGATGTCATTGTAAAAATTGATTAACACTTATTTAAAATCTACTCCGATTACATTTGATTCTCAAGTGAATAAGTATGCTTATAATGACTGCTGTTCAATATATAATTTATTCTGAATTTTTTTCTTTCTTCAATATGTTCCATCATGAAATAAATTGACTGGCCGGTTGGAGCCGATACATTGCAAATATTGTTCTCTAGATACAATAATAAATATGACCCTAAACGTGGTCGTGCTACATCAGAATAAATTACATATGGAGCACCAGCCATTATACATACACTTATTCACTTGAGAATAGCTTGTAATCAAAAGTGGTTTTTACATTATTGTTTACCACTTTTCACTATTATATATATATATATATATATATATATATATATATATATATATATATGCTTATATTTAAGTGTAGCGAAAGCTGTCATATTATGTTCGTAACTGCATAGATATTGTACAACTGCCATTTGTCGTTAAATTAAGTCGCACTATGAATGGGTGACGTTTTAGGTGGAGCTCATATTGGTGACCTGGTGTTCATTTACAGCTCACACAACTTTGTATTACATGGTTTTGCTGCAGTGAAGCATCAGTGTACTGTGCTGGTTTTACGTTGTTTAGTAGTAGTAGTAATAGTAGTACCGCTTAGTGCGAGACTACTTTATGTCAGTGCAACATACCTAGTTTTTCATGTCGTAAATTTACATTGTGGTTCCATATCTTTCAGTAAATTTTCCGTCTTGCTAAAATGATGACAATGGAATGTCGAAACGCGTCAGAAAGTGCGACTCATCAGTTCTGCTCATGTACAACCGGTTAAATATAAGGGGATTTATGTTTATCTCAAGTTTCTCAAATTTGATTTAGAGCATCTTTCGTAAAAATTGCATTTTGAAATGTGAGCGTATGTAATTATGAGACGTTAATTCCGTATTTAAAATTTTCACAATTTTTAAAAAATTTCCATCTTAATAATTTATTTCCTTATTTTTTCTTTAACCGTGATTTAGTTTTGTATCAAAATGCCTTAAAAACATATATTGACTGACTTTCCTTCTATTCCTTTAATTAAATCAAGTTTTCCGACTTTATATTAGCAGAATTCGCATTTCTACGCTAATTGTGCAATATTTAACATTAATCGTTAGGTATTTGTTGTTAAGCTATGTTTCAGAATCATTCAGTTCTTCTTTAAAAGTCGTTTGTCGTTTAGAAGCATTGCTGTCGTTGATGAACTCAACGGAAGTGCTATAATATCAGTGAGTATCTTAGGAATCAGATCACGTGTTTAATGGTAAAACTATTTAAATGAAATTTGCGGACTTTAATGAAACACCAGCTCCATTTCTTTACCAGTGACACACTATAGTAAAACTATCATCAATCATACATATGACGGAAATATATTCAGGATTAAAAGACAATGCATATGCAATGTATTAAATTTACAATTGTGGTTCCCACCATTCAAATTCGAACACCTATTTTTCGTATCTAGAATTTCGAGTGTACAAATTCTACGAATTCACGGATAGAATTTTCGCAGCTTTCGTCATACTTATTTAAGTCAATCAATTAGCCATATTTTGCTTTTAGTTTTGGTGTTAACAATTATTAACAGTAAATTTGGGAACCTTAAGTGGCCAGTAGATTAACATTTTAAAAATTTCTTCAATTGCGCGTGTCAACGCCTTTGACCTTTATATTTGTTTTACATTTTTATCACTATTTTCCCGCAATCCATTGTGCTGTGACGAATACACTAGAATAATTATATACTATTTGTTGAAGAAAACTAAAATATATGCAGTTTTTAACTATGTATTTCATACCTAGTACAAAAATTAGTTCAAATTGAACCAGAAGGATAAACAGTGGCATAATGTGCCATCTCATGTACACATGTGTTTCGTGCTTAATGACGATTTATAAATAAGAACTGATACTATACCCTACACCACGATATATTTAGTTAAGAAATGTGTGGGAATTGGACGGTGCAGATATATAGTGTTTTTGCAGGCTCCCAATTTTGTTCAAGCTGAGTTTGGTATTGAATGCGCAATACCTTGTACACAATTGAAGGTACTAAAATTGCAAACGATTTCAGTACGTTTAATTTACGTTTGCTTTTCTATTGTGCGAATTAATGAACCTAGAATTTGCTCCTGATTCAAGCCTGCAATCTTGTGTCATGTGAACAAAATGTGCTTTCTGTTAATTTGCTTTGTGTTACTTTGTTAAAGTATTTTTTTACATCTCTTTACTTCTAAGGTTTGATGCATAAAGTAAACTTTCTTTTTAAAGCTTTTCACAGAGAAGTAACTTCATCTAATTTCGATAGAGAAATAGGAGTACCTCCGCCATTGAAACGACGTGCTTCTGTTGTACAATCCTCTTTGCCTGCATCGTTTTCAATAATGGCCTCTGCCAATCGAGTACCACATTCTGTTGCTTCTGCAAACGCTTTGAAAACGCCGAATCTTATCTCAAATCTTTCGGAGACCGCAAAAGAGGCATCCACTCCAAATGGCCGAATGAATTCGGACACCTCCATCCTACAGCCGTTAGCAAAAAATGGAGCGTCCGTTAGTGATTTTGACTTTATCTGGCAGCCATTTTGCTACATACAGGTAGGCTGAAGCAATCACAGGCGAATTTGCAAATGGAAAACTGTTTAATGTTTCTAATGTAGTCAACTGCATTGTAAGCATCTAGCGTTTTTCGGTAGATTTCATTACGAAGTGTGTGCGTTTTATGTATGGATGAAGTAAAAACCACGTGGAAGCTGTATTTTTATGTTGCCCTGCCTTTCACCTTGGCTGGACTAGTGCTTGTGGTGAATGGAGGTGTGTGTAGCCATTGTGCTGTGTGATTCGTAGGTGTTTCTTTATGCAATCTAGATGCACCCGTTGGTTGATAGTTGCTTTTTTGACGCTTATAGCTTCTTTGAATAGCTATGCGGTAATGAAACATGTTTTCCTTAAATTCACGTGTATTGCTGTTCATGATGATTATGTGTTTTATTTCTGTAATTACTTATTATTAATATTATTTTTTAAATATTTTATAATATTTTTATTAGTATTTTACTATTATCGTTAGTAGTATTAATATTAGTATTATTATTATTATTGCTGTTATTTTTGGTGGTGGTGGTGGTGATGGTGCTGATATTGTTGTTGTTGCTGTTGTTATCATAATGTTTAATGTTTTATGCTTTCATCATAATTAAATATATTTTTTTAAATTGTTGGTAAGCTTTTATTTTGTGGATCGAGGCTATTTTATATTTCGATTTTGTAAACTCAGCTATAATTAGCAGTTTTAGTAAATAAGTTCTTTAATGCTGTTTGAGTGCTACTACTCCATTGTGCCTTGTGATAGCACACGAAAGAGAATAGCATCGCTTGTCTATTTATAGACTGAATTGAAATTTGTGCGGATGCCGTTTCTTTTTGATCTAGCAAAGATAGACTTAAGCGTACCTTTGTTGGTATTTTTAGCTGTTTATCAATATTTTTTGCTCCTGGACTATGCAGTAAATTTTACACTTATTCCACGTTGGAAATTGTGGCTGCTTAAGATAGCTTGGCTAAAGGCGTACTGCACTTCGGCACAAATCGTCTGCAGGACCACCAATTAACAACGCCTCACAAAACGCTTAACCAGTTATTACGTAATCTTGCTTGCGGTTTTGTAATTAGCTTTAATCAAGTTTGCATAATCTCTTGCACAAAACTGCAGAAATACAGTATTTTACAAGAAATTAGATTTAATATTTTATGCCTACGTATGGATAAGTTTCTAGTTAGACTGGTGTCTTGCTGTTTTGATAGCCGTAGGAAGTCGAAACATATTTTTACGTCTAACTAGCGCGAGTTTTCTATGCCGTGCTCACTGTTTCAAAATCGGTTTTGTGGTTATTTTCAGTCATAACTGTGGAATTATTTGTTTATTAGTATTAGTTCAACTTTACAACATATATGAAAAGCATTTCGTCCAGTAGACCAGTTTCGATCTTAATTGGAACTCATCAAGAACTGTCCAGAATTTGCCGCGTGCGGGTTACAATCCTGGGTACATTTGCTTCGGAGCACAGGCTATTTTTATAGATAACATAACACGTTGAATAGTCACGATTAAGGTTATTGTGAGAAATGGCCGGTTTCTTTCGACAACACGTGTTACTATCTTTCAGTTTTCTACATCTAGGACAGTACCCCGTACTTCCGAATGGCGAATGAGCTCTCAACAGCCACCGGCAACCATGCAACTTACTGCTGCCTTGCAGACTGCGCTTGAATGTGCAAAGGCTAGAGGTGCGTCCTCGATCAAAATGCCGAGTGGTGAGGGGACACCACTTGTACCAAATTCCCAAGAAACTCCATGAAATGTCACATGGAGCCGGCTTATCCTCCAAAAGGAGTCAGCCGCAGTAAAGTAAAGTATCTGGGATTTCCATTTGATCGAGTTAATAGGAAAAGTCGTATTTTCTGTCTTGAACGTATATTTTTTAAAATCAGAATTGTTATTTTTGGTGGTTTGTTTGTGAATGCATACGGGTGTAACTATGTGCGTGTAGAGGCCATTCTTTTTGTGTAGCAATTTGATGCTTGGCATCTGGTTATTATTGTATTTGTGGATGGAGTTTTGCCCAGGCTTTTGCTATTCTGGTTGTTGCTGTCACGATTCTTTCCAGTTGTGTTACCTCTTCAGTCGCATTGTTCGTGGGTTTTATTTCGACGTCCTGGTAACAGATTATGGTGTACATGTTGCAGTATTAATTGCACATCTTTTTGTGCCATTTCTGTCTCCATTACTGATGAAAGTAATACCATTTGCGCGGCTGTTTTGACTTCATTCTGTTGTTGTCATCACGGCTAAAGTGTTTTAATATTTGTGTAATTGGTTGTAGAGTTATCCCTGATACAAGGTTATTGTTACTTTTGTTGCTTTGTCTGATACCTTACCAGTCGGTCAAATATGTGGATGAAATTTCTGATTGTTTAGACCGGACGCATGTTGTTTTATATAGCTCGTCATATACATTTTTAACAGTTTTCTGACTTTGTTGCTGTAGAACTGAGAAATTCGTTATATTGTCTGTGTGCCTCGTTTCAAATATATGCTTCAATATAGTTGATTTTCTTGACGGTGCTTGGTTTTTTTAAAGGCAATTTCTGCGATGAACATTGTTGAATTCTGTTGATCAATTGCTTTTTCGTATGTTAAATATATATATATGCCACCGCGCATTCATGCTAATTTATGAACTATGAGGTATTTGTTGAGAATTGGCAAGTGGTCCTTGAAAATCAGTGTAATTTATTTTTTGCGATGAATATGATGTTTACTATCGCAGTCTGGTGATTTTCCTAAGCGATTCGATTAATATGCATTACAATTATTGAAGTTAGAGCACAAGATTCCGAAGCAGACGTGCCCAGGTTCGAGGTATGTCCGCGGCAAATTCTGGCCAATACATGACGAGTTCCCAATAAGGACGAAACCGTTCAACTGGTTGAATTTCCTTTTCTACAATATACAATTCTTAGTTTATACTGACAAAATTTAAGTGTTTAATGGGTCAGGTGTTTATATCAAGTTCGCAACCTTGATTATAGTAGATTATTTAGGCTGCTAGGTTGTATTTAATTGGTAGGTTTAATTAAAAGTTTTTGTTAGTTGCATGAATCGATCGTGGTCTCACATTGACACATACGTATGTGCTGCAGCATATATATTGCACGTGAAAAAAGAAGAAATTACTTGACAGAGCCTGGCAAAATTTACTGAAGAAATTGATTAAGAAAGACCTGCAACAGTCAGGAAAATCAGATATTCCGGAGCATATACTTGAAACGGGGCACTGAAACTTCAACTAATTTCTAAATTCTCCATAACTTTACATTCAGCAGTGGTGTTCGTCAAGGTTGTCCACTTTTCCAATTTTTGTTTAATTTTGTA